>VUQG01004071.1:3141-28314 GCA_015106755.1 Etia nguti
GAAACACTGCATAATGCTATAAAGGAGAACAGCAGAGTCTGTGTGCTAATAACACAATAAGTACAATATATAAAATTTGTGAAAAGTGAAATGTTGTGGATTATTAATTCTGGACTAATTCATTGTGGTAATATCACAGCTCCCTTAAAAACAAGACAGGAAAATCAGAGCAGGGTTTCTTTTATTATTTTAATTCTTCTTGTCTCTCTATTTTATGTATTTAATACATTTGTAGGTCTCTGTGGAGAACTCATTTATGTGACTCACTGCTCCACTGATCATTAAATGTCAATTTACGGATTTGTAATTCCTGTGATGAAGACTTTGCTGCAGTTTTTGTAATACTGACTGCATTGTACCGACGCTTCGCGTTGACTACGGCATCGGTCACTGCCTGATCAGTGTTTGCTATTCTTTCTTGAAGCTATAACTCACTGTGTAAACAGCAATGCAGTGAGAGGGGAACAAGTGGAAATACAGTGGCTATGCATCAGTTTAACTCTGATGCAGCTGATCTCAGCCTGACAGCAGCTCTCCGGCTGATGATAAGCTATGTTACCAGCACTTCTCCCCTGTGTGTGTGTGTGTGTGTGTGTGTGTGTGTGTGTGTGTGTGTGTGTGTGTGTGTGTGTGTGTTTTGGTGCAGCTGGCCTGACAGCAGCTTGATGGTTGTGTGTGATGGAGTGCTCACAGCAGGCTGACCAGAGTAATGAGAAGTGCATGGCTGCAGCTGATACTCCAGAGCTTGGCTCACCTGAAATGGATACCGACCCACACAGGCAAACCACCTCACCCTGATACAATAAACTTAAAGTTTTTTAGAGGTCATTCATAATGCTGCATTTAGCCAGCTTGTTTTCTTTTTGACTGCCTTGTGGACGGTTTATGTGTGACACTATCAATGTTTTTAATGGTGAAGGCCCATCTCTTGACCGAGGTTTAATAAATGTTAGTGTAGAAAGTTGACCGCTTTATGGGGAGTGCACCCCAAGGAGATGAATTCTCCACTGTTTATCATTTCAGTTGCTGGTCAAGTAGCTCTGTGGTCACGGACGTGGTGTGTCAAACTTCAGGCTTGATGTTACTGTCAGATCGATAAGATGTTTCGAGTTCTCTCCTGGGTGTTGTCCTCTGGAAGCCCCGTGGCAGACATTTGATCAGAAGGGGATTTGTTGTTAGTACAAGGACACACAGCGCAGTGCAGTCAGTGTGGCAGAGGGACCAAGTTGTGCAGGAGTCCTGTCGCAGTGATACGAAGGAAACCTGGCAAATGAATGTTATCCTGAAACTGTCTGCGCAAGAAAAAAAAAGCGTCATTTGTCAGAGAAAACCCCCAAATTCAGCATGTGGTCACATTGCAGTGGCATCGAAGGAGGAAGTCTTGCTTCTCTGGCTAACTTGCTCGCAGTCATAACATGTTGACATGTAGCAGGTAGATTTTCCATGTTCCCAATAAGCCTCCCATTCCTTTAACCTTATATTTTTATAATTCTCCTGAAAAGACCACAACAAATAATGTAACTGCTTAGCAACAGCCTGCTAATCACTTATGTGTCTGTGCCACTCTTTTCCAAAAAAACTATTGAAAACACATGAAAGAACCATACACTCACAATGGGTGGGCGGGTTACTTTTTGATAAGTATAAATTCTCTGCTAGCTTTTAGTCTCTTTGGGGAAATATTTTTGAACAACACAGAGATTAAATAAACGGACCCTCATCCTTTAGATGCAGTAATAGGCTGGCACGGAGATCACATTTTTTATTTGATCTAATTAGATATGGGAATTTTTACAACACCAAAAAACAACTTAGACATCTTAATTCATTGAAAAATGACTTGGCTCAATATTAATGTCCCTCTGTATCCTTTCTTCATCATTATGAAAATCATACAGTTTAACTGGCTTATATAACATTGTAACACCTAATTACTCACCTTTAATGTATAGAGAGTTTGGCTTTCTCATCAGGAACAAACCGCATACTGGAATTTCCTTGCAGCAAAAAGGTTGAATCAGATGATCTTTACGATTTGTCCTAGCTTGAAAATGCTCAAAGAAACTATGAAACTTGACAGGAAGAATTTAATAATGGAAGTTGACTCCACCAGTGCATTGACTGATTATTAGTTTAGTTTGTAGAGAATCTGATATGGTGCTACTCAAACTTCAGTGAGTGAACAGGCTGTAACAAGCCATCCAAATTAAATGACAAAACAGGCTTTGTCACTTGTCCATGACCTCCACAATGACAAATGTTTATGGTCTAATGCTGCTATTGGCAGGATGACATCATTCCCAGCCATAAGAGCCAGCCTGGTATTGTTTTCACCTTGTAAATCTGTGTCTGTGTGTAAACCACAGCAAAATGTGTTGCTGGAGTTGTCTGCTGGTGCAGGAACTAACACAAAGGTGATTTTTAATGCCTTATACTGAGGTTTATACTGAGGATGTATACATCAGTTGACTAAAAGTTTAAAAGCAGCCCTTGATAGTTGGTAACAGAAATAATTGTTGGTAAATGCATTTATTTTTCTTAGTTTTGTTTTATTAAATTTTTTAATGATTTGCAGTCATGTAAAAAGGAAAGTTTTCACCGGACTTTGAGCAGTCCTGTTAAAGTCTTGCCGCAGGATTTTAGTCGGGTCTTTGACTGGACTATTGTAACACCTTAATTCTTTTCCTTTTCAGCAGTTCTGTTGTTGATTTGCTGCTGTGATCTTTCTCCTGTTGCATGACTGTCAAGTATTAGCTGTTGGACAGATGGCCTCACCTTTGATTCCAGAACACTTTGTTATACAGAGCTCATGGTTCGCTCGATGGCTGCAAGGTTCCCAGTTGCCGTGTCTGCAACACAAGTCCAAATCTTCATCTCTCCACCACCATGCTTGACAGTTGGTAATAGGTGTTTGTGGTGATATTCTCTTTATTGTTTTCCACCAAATTAGAGCTGTGCATGATAGCCAAATATTTCCACTTTGGTCTTATCTGTTCAAAGGATATTGTTCCAAAAGTCAGATAAAGTTTTCCTAACCTAAGCCGTACTGCTCTTTTTAGAGAGGAGGCGTCTTCCAGCCAACATGTCCAAACAAGCTATACTTGTTTCGTCTTTTTCTATTTGTACTGCCATAAATGTTTATATGTAACATGCTTACTGAGGCCTATAGAGTCAGAGATGTAACTTCTGTTTTTTTTTTTTGCATACTCTTTGAGAAGTTTATGGTCTGAAAGCTTGGAAGTTCCTGAGACTGTGTTAACAAACTGAATGCTCCAGACCTGCAAACTTCCCAAACCTCTGCTTTTATAGAGGTGGTCAACTAATCAAATGTATTAAATTAACACCCCCTGGCTTTTACCTGGCCTCTTAATTCCTATGGAGGCAGTAAGGGTGCAGTTATTTTTTTCACAGGACTGCACAGAGACTTGTGAAAACTTTCTTTTTCACATGACTTTACATTGCCAATTAACTGTTGGGTTTTTTGTTTTAATTACATTGCCACCCACCACTAGACAGCAACACCCTTCTCTTTCTCTGTGAAGTTGTAAACCTGCAAGGTGGAAAGTAAAGACAGATTACAGCTGCATGAACCAGCCTGGTTCTGCAGTACTTTAATCTAGAAAATTTATGGTTGTTTGCTATGTCACAATAAACTGCCAGATAACCACTCGACTGGAGCAATGTGTGAACACATTCTGCACAGGTGTCTGGCCATTAACCTGCAGGGAAAGAAGGCTGCTGGTGCTAGCACTGTTAATGTTAGCCACACTAATTTGGCATTGTGTGTGCACAATGTTATGTATGCTGCAAAGTGCTGTATGCTTCTTTGGCATGTAAAGTATGATTATGTTATTTTTGGTTAGTTTTGGTTAAAGTAATAAACTTCCTTTTTTATTTAGCTTAGATTTCTGGGCACAACAATGCTGGCTATTGTTTAAGCAGAAGAAATGTTTAGCAATCACTTCCTTTAAAGTCTGATGGTTTATTGACCCATCCCACTCCCAGACCCCCCTCCCAGCAGAGAAGCTTTTAATAACCCTGTAATAGCTACTACATTATTTCCTCACTGTTGCAGCTGATGCTATTCTTCCTTAGAAGACAGTCTCACTACAAATACATAATCAGATTCTCCAGACATAGTTTTGAGATCTATAAAATGTAAGTATTCTCTATTTGATAATAATCCTTTTAGTGTCAGTCTATGCAGATACAGTACAGTAGTTCATCCTGAGCAGATGAAGTGAAGTGAAAGCAATGTTAAGCAAAACACGCATGTGATTTGAAGACAGTTTTAAATTTATAATTTAAAAAAAAAAACATGATTTGCTTGGTTCTTTACACACACAGTTTCCCAGTCTTTTCTAATCTCTGTGTCTCTTTTTGTTTCTTTCCATTGTATGTTCATAAAAAACCACACATGCAAACAAACTGACAGATATATACAGTACATTAGCTCAGGGGCTGACAGTGCATTTAAATACCTTTGGAAAACTGCCGCTGGTTTCCCTGACAACATTAGAGGCAATTGATTGTGCTCAGCTCCTCCAAGTGTAGGTATCATGCTCGATTCAATCATCAATGCACCTGATGTACAGTAGCAGTGTTTTCTCTGACACTCACTATGCAGGGAGGCTTCTCCCAAGCCAGGCACGAATGGCATGCCTGCAGGAAGTCATTATGACTTGTTTTGCAAGCTGTAAATGTCCTCCAGCATAGAGGTGAGCCTAAGACTCATGCTGCATTGCTGGAGAGCACTTCCATTTTAACACCGCATCTTCTTCTTCTTCTCCGATTGGTTCATGCTGTTATACTAGAGGCAGTTTTAAGAGAAATTCTTTTTTTTACATGTGTTTTTTTTTACAACCCAGACAAAGGCTACTGAAAGTTTTGCTAACCAATCACACTATTCTTCCATTTCCTGTGACCACCTGCAGTGCCTGACTCATTGGTTTGTGTTGCTGTTCCTGTTTTCTGCCCTTGTCTGACCACAGAAGTTATTGCCATACACACTATTTCTGTTCATGTTGTAACTGATGCCAGTGGAGCGCCTAGATGTTACTAAGCTGTTAGCAGTCTGCTGTCATCTCTCTCTCTCTCCTTCAGATGGTGGCTCATTGAGTCTGCTTTCACTGACATCACCCAGACATGCTTTTTAGAATAGCTGAAATAATTGAAGATAAACACAGCAGATGGTTGGAAAAATTGCTTTATGGCCATTTGATTCTGCTCTTGGAGTATTTGTTTGTGGGCTCCTACAATTAAAGAAAAACAGACCTTTTACAAACCCTTCAACTAACATTCACGCTGACAATAATCTTTATATATTTTGTATATCCTGCTTCCTGCTGCCCATTTGAATACATTTTAGTAAAAATAACCGATTTCATCTCACAGAGTGGTTTTTCCGGTGCCATGAGAACGACAAAATTTTATTCTGAAAAATGTTTAACATTTAGGGGAAAAGGGAGGGAAGCTGGATTGTTCTGAGAACGAAAGAAGATTTTTTTGTTGTTGTTGTTGCATTGCATTGCAGTGCAGTGCATTAAGCTGTGATCTACTCAGACACATCTTTACTTAGAGTAGCTATTGTTTTTGCTTTAGAAGAAGGCTGCTATACTCAGTTTGAGCATAGCATCAGTTGGTCACATTATTTATTTTTGTTAATATCTTGTTTGTCTAGCAGTAGATATATAATTAGGAAAAAGGATTCAGCACCAAAGGTAATATTGTTATAGTTATATATATATAGAATATATAATATTCATCCATCCATTCTCTTTCGCTCATCCTTATCAGGGTCTCGGCTGAATGGTGTGAATGTCTTACTCACACTCACATTCACACCTACAGACAATTTAGAATCAGCATTTAACCTAGCCCCGCTAACTGTATGTTACTGGACAATGGGAAGAAGCCAGAGTACCCAGAGAGAACCTACGCGAACACGGGGAGAACATGCAAACTCCAGACAGAAAGGCCCAGACAAGCACGATGGCTCAGATGCCTCACAGCGAGAAGGTCGTGAGAATATATACAGTTAAAACAAAAAATCTGGGGCTAAAAAAATTTATATTTTCCTTGAAAACACATACTCTCAGTTGCAAAGTGAATAGAAAATAGAGTCACGAGAGTGAAAAGTTGGATTTTTTTTTTTCCTTCTTTAAATCTTCACACAAAGAATTGTCCATTTGCTGCACCCACAGCTTTTCAGAAATTTGGCACTTGAGCTCTTAATTTGTAATCTGGAGACATTTCACCCCCTGTTTCCTTAACCCCCTCCCACACATTGGATTGGTCTGATAATCGCTTCTGACGTGCCATACGCTCAAGCTGCCCCCAGAACAACTCAATAGGCTTGAGATCTGTTGACTGTGCTGGCTACTCCATTTTACACAGACTAGTAGCTGATTGCCTCTTCCCTCTGTAGTTCTTGCCCGGTTTGCTTTTGGTCATTATCCTGTTATAGAAGGAAACTGTCCCCAGTCAAGTGTTATCAACAGGGTGTGGAATACCATCACAAAATGGAGTGATAACCACTAGTACCCTTAAACTGTCACAATTCCTCCACAATTCTTCAAAGATGGTGTAAGGCACTCCTTTAGTGTTTTTCATTTGTTCAACAAGTGTTCTTTTTTAACCAAATAGCTCAAACTTAAATTTCCTTTTTTCCAGCCTTCACCTGTCCAGTGTGTGCATGTGTCTTTTTCTTAGATATTAGTTAGATATGGCTTTCTTTGCAACTTTCTCAGCATCCTCTGTTCTGCCTCTCTCTTGTGTTGACGATCAGACAGGCGTTTTCTAGGTACCATTTAATGAAGCTGCCAGTTGGGGACCTGTGAGGTATCTGTGTTTCAAACTAGAGCCACTGATGTATCTGTTGTATTTCTGTTTTACTTAGAGACACTTTTGAACTGTAGGACACATTGTTGTATGAAATCCTCAGCTTTTGGGGGGGCAATCTCATGCATAGAATAGCTTTCATTTTAGTCAGGAGCATCATAGTCAAAAGAAGGTTGTTATTTCCATCTGCAATTTATGTTTGGCAGCAAAATTCTCCTTGCATTTCTGTGTGCATACATGGAAAAGCAGAGGCAGAAAGTAGCAGCAAGACCCCAATGGAAAACCAAGTAGGCAATAGATATGACACTGAATAAGTCAGACACAGCAGGGACCTGGATAAATGTGGGTTGCAAAGAGGCTTGCAGATACACAGAAACCGTTGGAGGCTAAATCAGCCTAAAGACCTATATAAGATCTTCTATTTGGATGCGTAGAAGAGTATTAGCTGACCCATCAGTCTGTGTTGACTGAAGTCAAGTAATCTGCAAGGTCTGTGGCCAAGCAGGCATTGGGGCTTGCCAAACACTATATTCAGTTTTTTGAAGTTCCAGCACAAAGGATTGTTTTGGCCACTTCAAAACTGTAATAAAACCTAAAAAGACAGATGTTTCTTGGTTTATTGATCAGCGGAATAGTTTTAAAGTATCCTAAAATAATTGCAAAGGGGTTTTCTAGTGATCACTTAGTCTTTCAGCATTATTTTGCATTAATGCATTTTGTTATTGGAACACAGGAGTGATGTTCCTGTAAATGGGCTGCTTTACGCCCACATACCTATCCCATTAAAAATTAATAATTATTCTAACTTTTTTCATTAAAAAAAAATCACTGTAAGAAAAGGTTTGTGGCCAAGACAAATAGAAAAATAGAAAAGAAAGGCCTCCATACTGCCACATAAGCAAAAGAGGGTTTGAAGCATATTGATAAAATAAAATTCATAAAATAACTGATAGATTTTTGTCTTCAAACTAATTTTAAAAAATATTTATATATAGTTTTTCTCTCTCTTTCTATTTTCTCTGTTTAACCCTTGGCAAACAACTTCTCATTCATGACAGATGAACAGTGCTGAAATTTATCCTGGGCTTATCAGACTTTGATTGAAGCTTTAGAGTCTGTTTAAGCGATCTGTTGTGCAAAAAAAAAGAAGATAAAAATACACTGACAGGGTTAGGATGTCTAAATTGCAAAAAAGACACTCTAAATGAAGTTATTGTACATGCACTCATGAACCAGGACATGCATGCTTACATCTGGCAAACCCATTTTGCACACTGTTTTACATGGTACCTATTTTCCTGCGGAGAAAAAGTCTCTGGAGGACAGTGCCTATTAGTGCATGATTGACATCAGTGGAATTTCTTATGTAATCTGTGGAGGGACAAGGGCATTGTTATTTCTCGCTTTCCCTGTCATCTGGGTTTAGCAGCGGCTGTGAGTTTTTTCCCCTTTTGGTTCAGCTCCCAGGGCCAAATGATTCAGAGATGCTGTCACATGACACAAGATAATGAGTAGACTGCACTACTGCAGCATGACAGCAAGGAGGTCTGCTCAAATACATTGCAGCAAACTTTGCCTGAGCATCCAAGGACAATGCTTTGTTACTTAAAAGTGTTGTATGCATTGTGTTTTGTTGTTTGCGTGTGACTTTGTGGATGCTCATGGGCGCGCTTGATATTTATAAGCTCTGTGCACGAAGGACATGTATGTGTAAGAACGTGTGTGTAATGCAGTTCGATCTACTAGAAAGGAAACTTGATTGTGAGCTGCATCCATATGATGCACGAGTTGTAATGTTTAACTTATTTGGTCCAAATATCATTAACATTATTAGAACTGGGAGAGAATTCAATTGCATGCTAGGATAATTATCGCTCTAATTGAATCCAAAATGATGCTCAGAGTTGCCAGATGTACAACGTGTGCTTTTAAAACATCTCATTTTGTCTTTAGCAAAGAACACTGTGTGATGTGTTGTTTTGAAATTCAAAGACAGCCACAAGGGAGAGGAACGTGGCAACAGAGTTCCTCTCCAGTGCACTGAGGTTAAGACAATTATCGTCTTGCTGCTACTGGCCTTTTTATCTGGCATTGCATTGTTTCTGTGAAGCATCGTGCCATTTAAGGATATGCAATGAATGACTCCACTCTCAGGCATGCACCATATGGCGCATTCAATCCTTGCACTTTACTGAGACATCCTGGGCTTTTTTTCTAAAAGGAAACCCACAAGAAGACATGTATTCACAGCGAGACAGAAGACAGCTTATTCTTGAAGGACCAGTCCGGCACTCCTATAAATCTGAGGGAGTCAAAAGCTAGGCAGTAAATTTTAGCCAGGAACAGTCAAAACAGATGAAGCATACATCAAAACATTGTGACCTTTAGTGCCTTATATAGGTTTAAAAGACAGATTTAGATGAAACAAAGTTCTAATGATGAAAACAGTCACAAGTTTGTGTGTTGTTTGGCTTTGTTAAAATCTGTGAGGTTTTAGTTTAGTAGAAGAAATAGAAGCTTTTAGAATGACTAATTAAACATAACATATAAGACAAACCTGCAATGCTAAGGGGCAGTCACTGATGCATGCAATTTATCATGTCATACTATAATGCGCATAATTCAGGTTTTGTGGTCATATATTTGATGCTGTCACGAGATGCTTTTTTAGGTGCATAAATGCCACAGTTAGGTCAGTTTAGCCCATTGGTTGGTGGTTGCTGGGCAGCATGATGACATCACAAAATATCAGATATAATTCAAGTTTTGTGGGTATAATTTAGATGTTACTGTGGTGAAATTAAAATGATACAATGCATTTATAAGATGTGTTTTAGTCTGCAAGTTGTTGCCTGGCAATGTGATGACATCATAATATCTGATATGGATAAGAACCTTCAGGGGTACCAGTGTGCGAGGTTTGGTTGCTCAACTTCTGATCATGAGTGAGGAGTTTGTAGACAGACAGACAGAGATTGAGTGATGAATTTTATTGTTAAATATTAGTGTACATGCGTTTTATTTTTCTTTAGTTATGCATTATTAACAGGTTGAGTATGCCCTGCAAGTTTTGACAGTTAAAATTAGTGGCATAACACTGCAACTGCTTTTCTTTGTCATGTGGATAGTATTGCCCTCTTCAGTATACAGCAATTAATGTTGAGGTTCGTGGCCACTTAATTTCATGCAGGTCAGGTTATGAAGTGTTTTGCCACACAGCGGTAATATTTTAAATGCCAAACTATTTTCAGACGCCGTATTGATGGTCTAAATATATCGATAAATATAGCAACGATGGAAACACGTGTTGTCATGAAGTGAGACCGGCATTGGCAGTAGAGAATAATAGTACTAGCTCAGCAGTAAAAGGCCACACGTCACGATGTTTTTTCTGCATGCTCCACTGAGCCTTCAGACAGACTACAGGCCCGTGTTCTCATAAATGTACTAACATGTCTGAGTTCAGCGTCATAGTCTTTTTCAGCACAGAAAGAGCAAAGGAAAGATCAGTCTGTCCACTCATGTGTATTCAGGCAGAAGGAACAACAGCCCGGCGCATTCTGTAGTGACTATAGTGACTTCTATCTGCTCATTTAGAAAGACCATGCAGGATTAACATGCCTGCTTTAGAGCTAAGTAAATCTTCTATGCTTACACAAACACACACACACATACACACGTTTACGGTATTTACACGGCATGAGTGCAACACAAGCATGCATGCATGCACACATCACAAACGCACTGCATAAGCCCCCCATCATGAATATTGATAGTAATGAGCTTTTCCTCTGTACCTGGGTTCATGCTGTTGAGAAGGGATTGTCCCTTATGGCGGCGGTGGCACTGTCACCAAATGAAGATATGCAGTTCATCTAATATTGAATATCATCCAGCCTGGGATGCATAATTCATTATCTAAGTGAAGACGTGACTCTCGTGAAGAGGATGAGATTTAAAGGCTCAATGGGAGGGGTTGATAGAACAATGGCCCGCACCAGGTGCCCTCATTCAGACGGCAGCTGAGATCACTTCCTCTGTCTCTTCCATATCCCTTCAAGAGGTGAAGTTCAAGGCTTGTCATTGCAGGAGGTTATCTTGGTCTTCTAAAGAGCTGCCACAGTCCCTGCCATGCAGTACTTATGCTAATGAGCCTCAGGAAGCACCTAAAAGCTTTTAATTTGCCCTGTTTGACATCATGCTATTGGTGATTTTGTCTGTTTGTCTACATTAGGAAACAAATAGATTGTTACAACTTGCACTTAATTGCATTAATAAACGGCATTGGAAAAAAAAGATTTTTCATATTTTTTAGAGAGATTTATAATCTACTGGATGGAGACCTGGTGACGGTGGAGGCTACATGAGTACAACGAATTCATTGTCACGTTCAAGGATCCAGTTTGAGGTGATATGAGCTTTGTGACATGGCACATTATCCTGATGGAAGAAGCCCTCAAAAGACAGCTACACTGTGGTTGTAAATAGATGGACATGGTCAGTGACAATACTCAGGTAGGTTGGTGGCATTTTAACAATGCTCAGTTGGTACGAATGGGCCCGAAGTGTGCCAAGAAAATGTTCCGAACACGATTACACCACCAGCAGCAGCAGCCTGAACTACTGATACATGCAGGATAGGTCCATGCTTTCATATTGTTTACCCAAAATTGTTGTTGTAGCAGAAATTGAGACTCATGACATGTTCTGCTCTAATATCCCCTTTGTTGGTGTAGTTCCTACATCATCATAATAATGCTGGTGACCAATGACATCATCTGAGCATTATATTAGCATTAACCAAGAAGTTAGCTAAAGGTATTAAAAACTATCACTAAGAAAGTCAGTAGCAAAGTTGATCTGGACCACCATTATTATTAGGATGCAGGAACACCACCACCACGGGGATATCGGATACACCAGTCAATGTTTTTCCAGCCTTCCGATGTCCAATTTTGGTGAGTCCATGAAAATTGTGACTGTTGCTGTAGCTGATCTTCAAGGTTCGATGTGTTGTGCATCCAGAGATGTTCTTCTGTATGCCTTGGGTGTAAAATTGGTTATTTGAGTTACTGTTTTCTTCCTGTTATCTGGTGCTGTTAACCATGTCACGTTCAAGTGTCTTAAATCACCTTTCTTCCCTATCCTGAGTTTCAATTGTATGATTGTATAAAAGTTGCAGGCATGCTATAAGAGACTCTGGCTACTGAGGTACAGCATTGTTTTGAGCTAAAAGTACCAACACACTAACATGCTCAGATATAATGCTAACATTAGCATGACTTTATTGCTATGTATAATTGTGTTCACACTGTTAAGTCCGGTTATAGTAACAGTACATTTCACATCATCAGTAGTTGACTTAATAGACAAATTCATTCCATAATGTGACACAGTGAATATTGACAGTTTTACTGTCTTGGTATTTTTAGCTATATGCGAGCACAAGAGTGCTAAAATGCTTAGTATATGCGGACTGATTGTTTGTGATACACGGGTCATGCTGCTAAGTCCAATGTGCTGAATCTAAGTTGAAGAGTGCTCCTGCTGTTCTTCTAGGTTTCAAAGGAAATAGGAAAATAGTGAAAAATCCTGTCCTTATTCCTGTCCCCAGAGGTGATTGTGGATTCCTGCTACAGCTCTGAAGAGTGATGGAGTTATACAGACATATCATTAGGGTTTCAAGTGGGCGCATACCATCCTCAGCATTTTGCTGACTTGGCCCACAACGCCTCCAGTAGGTTCAGCAGTGAGATCCGGTGTCTCAGAACAGCCCTTCTCAGTGTCTGCTTAGTCCACTCACTTTTTTGCCCAGTTGTGATAGTTTCTTTTCAGCCACAACCACTCACTGCAACATTCTGCTGCTTCTGATGTTTTTTTGATGGTTTGTCGGAGTGCTTGTCCTTTAATCTCTAAGTCTTTGTGCAGTCTTACTGTAGATGTTGCCACAAATCCCTTGCATCCAACCTCCACTGGCCAAATTTGAACCTTTCAACCTGGCTGCCTTGCTCTCACAGCCAGTTCACAATACCATAGTTTCTCCCTCTCAGAAGCTTCTTATATGGGGCACAGTGGACTCAACAAAATAGGCAGCATGATGTGAGTTCAACCACAGCACAATGTCTGATCTAAGGCTAGCGATGGCAGTTTCAGGGGCCAAGTTTAAGTTGCTGTCCATCCACCTGCATCTTTCAATCTTGAGCTGCTTCAATGGATACAGCCTAGGATTGGAGCTGTAGCTTGGTGGTGTTTTCCTCTGCATATTCCCAACTTCTCTTATAAATGATATCAGGACATCAGGCTGGCTTTGCACTGATTTTAGAAGTTAGTTTCCATATATAGCTGCCAGGCACTTGAGCACTTTGCTTTGCCTCCAGGTGTAAACACATTGGGAAAGGCGTTACATCCAACAAGAATATGCTTGAGCATTGATGGTGCAGAGTCCAACGCTCAAGATTGGTCTTCACCCACCCACTGTAAAAGATTTGTGGGCATTGGGAGGACATCATCAGTTGCTATGATGATAAAGTGAACCCTACTGGTTTTCATCTCCCGCAACTCTTTCCAGGCAACTCTCTGTTTCTCCACACCTTTCAATTTCATCTGTTGGCTAAGGCTGATGTGTGAATTTTAGAAGAATTCTTATGTTATCTAGCTATAGATTTCATGACCTATCCAGCAGCTTTGTGATATGTCCATCTGAACTGACTGGCATTGCTGCTCACACAACTAATAAAGGATCACTTAAGTAAATCTTAATGGATTTTAACTTTACAGGTTGGACTAAAAGTAAAGCCACCCTTTTAAACACTCCTTATCTTTGTTAAACTTTCAACCAGACAATTCAAAGATGTGCTAAATACCGTATATTTAGTTAGGTGATGGCTTCCATTATTTTAATAATTAAATGCCGTCTCTTTATATGCTTTCTTTGCTCTGGTTATGGTGTGTTGCTGAATTGCTTGTTCAGTCTGTAGATATAATGTTGCATTTAAATTTAAAAACATTTATTTTAAATATTGTTGTATGTGCTATGTTCTGCTTTGTACTGTGGTAGGTTGTTTGTACATTTATTGCTCCTGCTATTGAATTATCTCATTCACTTTGGAGATGTGTTGTTGCTGCCTGGAAGGCACTTTCAAAACTGATTTCACCCATGCATCCGAATACTTTTCTAAGGCCATAGTTCATTAACTATAATTTAACACTTTAGCAAGTCAAATAGACTAATCTTTCAGACTGTAACTTTAACTTGGAGGGGATCATTTGCCCTGTAGTTGCAGCTGGATCCAGTTTACCATTATGAATAATTCAAACGATACACAAGGCCACTTTTAATTTAGATATTCAGAGCAGCTATGTTTACTGCGTCATCCCCTTTACAGTCAGCACTTTTTTTTTTTTTCCATTTTGTGTTGTGCTCACAGTGAGGGGAGGGTGAGGGAAAGACAATGAGATGAAAGAGGAGAAGAACATGAGGAAGCATTTATGCAGCTGCAGCAGCAAAGATAAAGAGTACGGCCTGTATGTGAGCGTGAATGCACGCCCGCTGCTGCTCTCAGGTAGATTGTTGTCAGACATGTTTTATTTGTAGTGAGGGAAAAAAAAGAGATGTAGTTAAAGCCAGAATATCTCCTCTTTGATGTCACAGCGACCTTACAAAGCAAACAGGGAAACAGCCGCTGTGTTACCATTCTCACTGTGGACTAAACTCCACAGCATATCATCAGGCTTTCAGTGGTGGACCACATAATTGATATTCCTTCCCCCAATTAGAATAATAATTATCCCTGCTGTTCTGTTGGAGCCATCTAACTCCAGGGGGTTAAAAGTGATGGTTTTTTTGTGTATTTTTACCCCGTGATTTTTAACATGATTGTTTACTACATGGTACGATATTAAAAAAATCTTTTATTGTTGACCTACAACATGAAATGTCATGACATAATAAGATTTTAGTGGCAAATTAGTTTCCTTACAAAGGCAATGAGGATTTAGAACAGAGCTCTCTATTAGTAAGTGTGTGCAACTGTAACAGATCACAGAAAGCAAAGTCAGCCAGACTCCTGCTTCTGTGGGCATTCATCTCTCACTGCAGGACATGTTAGTCTGCAGTCACAGACTTAATTATCCAGAAAGATGACTTTGGTGCTCATTAGACTCAACCAGGAGACAGGTGACTGTCATAAAGGGTAGATGCAGGTGATCTAGAAAACACACAACCCTAACCCACCACTCACTTCTCAACATGGACTGTTTGTCAAAAGCGATCGACCATTGAAGGATGAGAGGACAAGGGAACACGGTGGCCCTTCTGCGTTTCCTCCTTTTCTCAGTGAACTATGTACATTTGCCCACTGGGGGAATTATAAAGAAGGAAAAACTGTCCAGTTTCATTTTCAGCAGGCCTAAAGAAAACTAAGATGACTCATGTGGTGAGTGTTTGCACTTAAAGTAAAACCATAGCTGTTTGGGGCCATGCAACGTGATGTACTTTCCTTATTCTGATTCAGTCCTTTTATCGGGGAATATTTTGGACAGTCATTATTTTGGGCAACCTAAAGAAAAAGCCTGCGCTGTGAATAATTGATAACTAACCGGAGATGGCTCCCAGCCTGTAGTTTATTTCTATAAAAAAAGTTAACTTGCTGAACGTCCGCCTTGTGTGGTGTATATCTGTCATCTAATGGTTCGTGCAGAAAATATTGCTCAGCATAGTTTATACAGTGGAACTTGAGATGTATACAAACGGAGGGGATTATCAGTTTTGTGGGGAGTTTGAAAGTTTCTCATTTTCTCCTCTCTTTCCAAAAAAAAAAAAAAGGTTTTTCCTCTTCTTGCCAGTGCTTTCATCAAGACAAATGGTCTTGGCAAAGCCTTTGGCCCCATAATTAACACCAGTCCAATGAGGAGCCATCTCTGCCTGCGACCTGACAGGCCTGTGCTCACAATGGCCTCACACATCAGGGCCAACGTGTCACAGCAGATCTCCATTCACACCAATTTCAGGCCGCACATGTCTCATCTCATCACTACACTTCCCCAGGCTTTGTTGGATGTACAGTTTCCACCAGGTTTCATGGACGATAATATCAGTATTGTAACCATCACTACCATTGCTCTTCCCACGATATGCTCACATTATATCGTATATTTATAGGAATTATGTTTATTTCCCCTCCAAAAAAGATAAGGTTATTTTTCGTAGCACTCCTTTTAGCTATTTCAGGCAGAAAGCCACCATGTCCTTCACCACTGCGCTGCCTCTTTTGACAGAGTGGCTTTTAGTATGGAGGTGGGAATGGACAAAGGAGACTTGGGAACTGAGGGCTCAGCAAGATTTGTCACATTTTGACACTCGCTTTGCTCCAGTAACCCATGTCACACTAGGTCAGCGTAATCCACCCCATTTCTATGGCCAGATATTTCCTAGAACAGATAGAAGTAGGATAGAGGTCATTGTGCAGCCAGTTTTCTTCAGTTAGTCAAACTTTGATTAACGCAATAGTCTGGAGTATACAGCCTCTAAATATTACCAAACTAGGTCTTAAAAAGTAACAATAGATAGGTCTGAGTTTTGAGATTATTAGAGGGACTAAATTAGAATTTAAGTACTTGATGAAGAAGTGAATGCCTAACAGTTTTCCAGAGATAGAATAGTTACAGTATAGCAATAAATGGAAACTTTTCCATACATGCTAAACCAAAGTTTTCTTGGCCCGCAAAAAACAAAAAAAGACAAGAAATATATGTAATAAAATGTAAAAATGTTTATGGATAGAATATTGAGGTGCACTCAAGGGGTTGAGGATGTCTGCTTGGTGGTCCAGGATCACTGGTTACCCCCAACTTGCACTGGAGTGGTTTAGGACATGGCTCTGAGCTGGAAGCAGAAGGATTGGCCACTTTGGGTTAGGCATGAGTTGCTGCTTTAAATGCAGGGGTTCAAGAATCTCCAGCTTGTTCAGGGTTTAGGAGAAAGGTCGAGTGACTGGTCCATCACACTGTACCAGTGGCTGTGGTACGTGCTGTGGTGAAGGGAGCTGAGTATGAAGGCAAAGCTGTGGGGTAGTGATGGCAGAAATTAGCTTCTTCCAAAGGCTGTCTAGGCCTCAGAGTAGAAACCTGTTTCTCTGGATCAAAAAGAAGCCTGCTGATGTGGTTTGACCGTCTCGCCAGATGCCTCATGGGTGCCTCAGGTGAGTTGTTTCGGGCAGGTGCAACTTGGAGGGCAGGAACAGGACTTACGGCATAGTTTATGTCTCTCCAATAGCCATGGATGTCAGTATCCTCCTGGACAAGCTGGAGGAGGTGACTTGGGAAAGGAAAGCAGTAGAAAATTAATGGATGGATAATATTAAAATGCTTAACATAATAACTAGAGGCAGATAATTTATGTGTGAGTAGAGGGATTACTGTACATATAACGATACCTAACATTTAAATTCCACAGTCTGGTTTCAATTCACCTTCCCATTTCCTCATTGGGCAGAATTTCCACACAGGTCTAAGTTTCTACGTGGAAAGTGACGTGTGACCCACACCTCTCCTTTCCCCGGCTTTTCGTGGTGATAGAGGGTCGCATGGACGCACAGTGATCTGCAAAGACAAAAAAGTAACTTCGAGAAGACGTTCAGACTGCATACAGTGTGGCATTATCACCTTCCCTAGGGATACTCTGATTAACTATTCCTAACCACAGAGATTTATGTGCTGCTTCTTTTACATAATTCCTTATCTCTGCTGCTATGAATAATTCATGTGAGACTAAAGAACTGAGAAGACATTGTGGTAGAGAGTGCGGGGAAATGAGTGAGGACATCTTGCCTTGTCTTTGTAGGAAGTTTGAGACCTGAAGTAAATACTGGATTTTATAATTGGAGGACTTTTTTAGCAGGAAAAAAAAAAGTCTAGTGCAGTCTTATAATAAAATCATGAAAACCTCAGCATATTTATCTGGACAAGTAAGTAAGTTGCTCATAGTATAAAATATAGATTAGATAATTAGTGTAATCATGCTCAAAATACTGAGTTACCGCGGTAGCAAATGGGCCCCACTTATAAAATGTTTTTGTCTTACTCTTGCATATTTCTTAACGTTAAATTTACATTTTACAGCATTTCTAAGCTAAGTAAAGTATGACACAGAGACATGGGGTCACAGTAACGTGTCCTCTTCTACCTGCTTTTCACATTATGCATGGCTACACTTTCATTAAACTGCATCAGCATTTTTATGCTTAACAGCACTCACCCCCTACATAGTACCCCTGAGCTAAGCTCCAAACTATTATTTCTTTAAAAAGTTCGCTGAGTCCATTAAGAACAAACTTGAAGTTGCGATCAGATATTATGGACTTCTTGTGCTAGCGTACTGTCATATGACGAGACTATATGTCAGTTTACAATGACATATATCTGACAATAACAAGGGAGGGGCCAGTAGAAAGGTCCAAATGCATATATGTAGCCTATAGACATGCTTGTCTACTCACGCTGTATTAAATAGTGTAATGGTGTATCTGACAATATAGACACCAATTTTTCATACTTGTATGAATCATCTTGTTTCACGTCTTCAATGAAACGATATACTTTTATGTGAAATTGCACACAAAACTCTTTATATACACTTTTACTTTGATGACGACTACAATAAACTTATGGAATGTTACAATGTCACATTTATTTTCATTCACAGTTGCAATAATTTTTCATCATGATCTTGATTTGATGATGGGAGAGCTGGACTCCCGCTCCACCTTCTCTAACACATTCCAGAGGGAATCTCGTTGGGGTTAAGGTCTGGGCCCTGTGGTGGCCAATCCTAGTGTAAAAATGGTCCACGAACCACTCTTTAACAAGCCTTGAGCCACATGAATTTTCACATTGTCCATGTGAAATATACGTCTGAAATCAGGGAGGAAAAGAATCCGGTGATGGGGAAAAACTGGTAATTCAGTATATTCAGATAGTCAGCTG
Source organism: Etia nguti (assembly GCA_015106755.1). Lineage (NCBI taxonomy): Eukaryota > Metazoa > Chordata > Actinopteri > Cichliformes > Cichlidae > Etia > Etia nguti. Next base: position 21,964 of record VUQG01004071.1, read on the forward strand.
ATCTCATTTTTTGAGCGGATAACATTGCTGAACCTAATCCTGATAAACTAAAGCAACTCCAGATAATAACAATGAGTCCAATCTTTAGGCTCCCTAGCAAATTGAAACCCTGTATCCCAATTAGCTTAATTGATAAGTGGTTTTCTTAAGGCTCCACAGCTGTTTAATCCCAACCCCTTGAGTTCTCTTCACATTGTGTGGAAATACTTTTTTCTACTGTTAATTCAAAGAAAAATTAAATACTTTCACATTTAAATGAGCTCTAAACATTATTTTTTAGATGATAGTTCAACACTGTACATAGTGTTTTTACTATGTTTGTTGCCTGCGGTGTTATACACTTGGTCTTTGGCAGTATCTTTAAAGTGGACCAGCTTTATTTCCAGATTTGCAGCTCCAAGTTTTCATTCTCAAAATCTGTTAGGTGTACCTCTGCATGAATTACAGTTCAAAATAATCTTGATTTATCTTATATTGAGCCTCTCTTCAGCTGCTCAGTTAATTCACTAAAAAAAGCAGTTTTCGCTCTTCTCCCTCATCACTCAGTGCCATCACTCAGCACTCTTCATTAAGGACATCATTTAGAGCCACAGGTCTAAAAAAACTGCCAATAACAGAACACGTGGAGCAGTCTAAAGCCTGAGCTGAGGACAGTGTGAGGCTTATTATTTAAAACGTTGGACACGTTTAAGTTAAACATTCACTGCTGTAACAGGTTTTATGTGAGGAAAAGCAGAATAGGTTCTCTTGATGGATATATAGTCCTAGATATCAGAGATGCAACCGAAACCAAAGTAACCTTATTTCTCCAACAGGACTTAGAAACAAGTTGATGGGTGAAGCTCTCACATTAACCTGCTTCATGCCAAAGACACAGGGATTGGTCTACTGTCTGCTGAGCCATTCTGATTCAAATAGCCAAACTTATTTTGCGTAATATATTCAAAGGAGTTTTGGTGAAGGCTTCCATCCCCCTCTTTGAAATCAATTCAAAGTCCTGACTGTCAGAAAAATAGCCAAACGACTTTGGGTTGAAGCTAAGCCTTCTTTTGCCTTTATGCATTTTCAATCTCAACCTTTTAAATCTTTCACACAAACTCCTTTTCTCTCTGTCGGCCTGCCTCTCTTTTTTTTCTGCCTGCTTTATTTTCCCCTTTTCATTCTTTTCCTCTCCTGCGCTGAAAGTCATTGATTCAACCGTCTACTAGAGAAAATGTCTCAGCAAAAAGATGGGAAAAAAAGACACATGAAGGGTTGGTAGGCACCGTAGGGTCTATTCATACATATACAATGACAGAAGGTTTGCTGAAGTCTCCTGAGTTTAATGTGGTTGTGTTTAATCCCGTCAGTTTCTGCAGACAATGACTAGCTTTCAGACGAAAGTGTTTATTGTGACTGTTTAGTGGAGTTGGTTTTGTGGTATTAAAGATGTAAATTGCATGCCTGTTACTCGTGGTTCAGCTTTTTTTAAACACAAAAGAGAGACTGGTAAAAGGAAACATTTTAAAGATTAATACTGGAATAGCTTGATGTCATATATGTGCCAAATGTTAAGTTTAAACATTTGGTTTTCATTTTCAATTGTAAAAGTGAGAAGATCCCAATATTTGCCCAGGAGTAGAGTGTGTGTTTTTTCTGGAAAGCTGAAAGACATAAAATGAAATTATTTGTAGTCTATTTTGATCTTTTATATAATCTTGAATGAGGACTGAAATATTTCTTCAATTCTGGTCTTTAACTCAGGCAGTAATATGTGTTAATTAAAATGTAATGCATCAGAAGTTTTTCAGTAGCAGTTTAAAAAGAGCATCTGCTTTGTGTGTTGTGTGTTGATTGCATCAGGAATCAAATTTTAGTACTTTTCCCATTTTAGCTTATATATCTGTTTTTTGCAGCTTGGCTGCATGCAGAAATTAATATTTTTCATGAAACTCTTTAGAGCCGCACATCCCACATCGAAGGCCGGCTAAAGTAATGAATTTATATTAAGTAGCTCACGAAAATTTTCACAGAAAGGCAGTTTTTGTTTAATGAAGTCAGGGGGAGGTTCTGTTTGGCTGATATGTTCTCATTCCTGGGCGCCAAGTACTGCTTTTCTGTCAGGTGCTGCTGGCTGCTGCGAGTTAATGAGTAAAGGAAGTCACAAACTTATTATTGTATGTTATGATCAAGTAAACCTTTCACCATCTTCATCGTGTCCTGTTTGCATCTTTGGGTTTTATGCTTTATTTTGTGCTGTTTTCACTCACTGAATTGTCATACAATAGCACTCACTTTTTAATTTGTTAAGTTTAGGCATGAAAATCTACGTGATTGGGTCTAAAAACTGTAGCTCAGTGCTGGAGTCACTGGTTACAGCTTTTACTATGTACGTGAATGATCTCTGCTTCTGGTTTGTGTTGCGCTTGTTACAGTATCGCTACCAGTCAGCAAGTAGCGGTCAGTGCTTGTAGACAGGTCAGCATCTTCCATGCAAACTACAACCAAAGCAGTCACAAAGACACAAGTTCTGACCAATTTTACCTGGTGACAGCTAACAACCACTCACCAATAAGTCGGAGGATACATATTTTTCCTGTGGGTCTAAGAGGATGCCAGGGGGGTTGCCAGCTGGTCTCCAGGCTGTGACTGAGGCTTTACCCAGTGTGTATAAAATAGCCAACAAGGGGTCCTTTACAAATATCCACATGTGACAAGTTTAGAGTTACAGATGCAAAGAGATGCTTTGCACATGCTCAGTTTGACAGTATTTTGGCAGAGTATTTGGTAGATTGAAACCCGTTGTGATAGTTTTTAACTCTTGGAAAGAATTAAATATTAAAATGTAAACATTTTCCTTCAAGTACTTCCATTCATTCATTTTCTTAACTCCTTCTCCATCTTCAAGCTTATCCCAGGTCAAGAGGCTGGGCACACTATACACAGCCAGTCCAATACAAGGCTAACACAAAGAGACAGACAACCAGTTGCACCCACACCTACGGCCAATTTAGAATCACAAATTAAGCATATCTAAGCATGTCTTTGGACTGTGGGAAGAAAAGTGAAGCGGTAATTTATACCGAGGCTTTCATCATTTACAATAGATTCATTAAAATTGTGACAGTGAAATCTGAGATGTGGTAATACTCGTACATCTTTAGAAGATATTATATAGATGAATCACGCTTGATGGCAGAAACATCCATACAGGAAACTTTCACAAAATTCAGACAGTGGGTTAAATGTAGGTGATGCTGAATCTGAGTTTAAATCATGAGCTTCTGCTCCTGGAGAATCTATCATTTAATGATACAAAATCAATAAAAACATTATTACTCATGAGTGGGTCTATTTAAGTAAAGAATGTGCTGTTAAGTGGACATAATGTACTTCCTTTAATCACAGTTTGGGCAGGCTCCTCTGACTGCTGACTGCAATCATAGGGCTGTTTTTAACACTTTAGTTGAGCGTTGACTGACCGAAGTTAAAACCTAGTAAAGTAAAGCACAAAGTAAAGACAGACATCTAAGTCTTAACTTAGATGAAATTCATCCTACAAGACTAACGTTATGTCTGACTCACACCGTCACCCTAAGATTAATAAAGACACAGCACTTAACCTTTGACCCCTAAACCCAAAGGCACAAATGGAATACGGCTGGAAAAGATGTGACATGATGCTGCATATAAGCTGAGGTTTAGGTTCTACTGAAGGTTAGAGATCTGTGCTCGTTAAGGATGAGTATTTCCTTGAGCCGATTGTCAGAGAGGCCAGGCTTGATAGGGCTGCCCAGGCTCCTGACCTTTGAAATTGGTGAGGTGGTGAAGGTGGTGAAGTGTCTTTCAATGAGTCTTAAAATTCTTTAGAAGCTAAGGTGTGAATTTTTTAATCAGAGTGTAGTTTAATTCTGAACAAATACTTCACTGCACATAAAGTCCATTTGCTGCTCACAGTGTCCATCAAACTTCAAACACATCACACAACTCTCTTCTCTTGCTGTATAAATACCATATTGAGTGGTAAATGTTGCTGATTGTTGAGGTGATTGTTCTGAGTTAAAATGATGCAATGCTTTTATAAGCTGTTATAGAGACTTAAATGTTAGAAATGCGTCATTTTAGCCCAATGGTAGGCTGGCTGCTAGGCACCATGATGACATCATAATATCTGATGTAGATACAAACCTTCAGGGGCCGAAAGCTACACCCACACTGAAAACGACTCACTCGTCCTCCATTGCTTTGAAGCTGACTGCTGGTCGTAGCTCCAGCTATGTCAAGCAGCAGTATCCTGTGCTCTCATTGGTCACTTTAGTCACTCTCAGTTTCTTGGGTAATATCACTTCTGGTCTCTGGTCCCCCCATCTCTTCCACTGTGGATGCTACTCAAGATGTACCTTTGTGCCAAGTTTGCCTGGTCAAGGAAGCCGTTTGCAGCAAACAGACAAGCAGAGATTTGGTGTAATCCAGTAAGAGGGCTTAAAAAACAATAACTTTTTGGTCCACTTTGAGTGTTGCTTGCTGAGCTGCTAGCAGCTGATTAAAACTGAAATGGTCAAAACTGAGGCTACTCCATCTGAAGAGACATTAGAAAAATGTCTGAAGGAGCAGCTACTTAAAATTGCTGATCATTACTTCACAGTTGCAGACATTTATCTGAAAAAAATTACATAAAACACTTTAAAATCAGAGCCGATCAAAACAAGACTAATGATGGAGGATCGAAAAAATCTCTAGTGGGCCATAGTGCAGTAGCTTGATGGGGGTCAACCTGTGCAAACAAACCAGTGTCTAATTACATGTGGAATGTGAGAAATGGGTGCCATGCAACTCATGTTTACCCCAAATTGCAGTGAAGAAGAAAACTCACGGGGGAAACAGCTAACAGCAGGGGAAAGGTAATCAGAGAGTTAATTAACTAAATTGACACATTATTGAAATTGAATAATGATGATAACATACCCATGCTGACATCACAATGCAGTGAATAAATAGATTAATTCCTCTCTTTTTTGCCCTTTAGAGGTATTTTTTCTTCTTCAGCTACACAGATATTATCATGTAGACAACTGTATTCCATATCACAGAATCACTGCACTATGATACCACCTATCACATTAAAATGTGATGTTAGAATTTCACAGCATTGCATTAACTGTTTAGGAATTACAGCTATTTTTATACGCAGTCCCCCATTTTCAGAGGCTCAAAAGTAATTGGACAAACTGGCATAATTTTAAATACAAGGCTTATTGTTTACATTTGGATGAAAGTCCTTTGCAGTCATTGACTGCCTGAATTGTAGATGTCATAATCATCATCAAATGCTACCTGTCCTCCCTTAAGATGATTTGATGGGCCTTTCCTGCAGCCACTTTCAGTTGCTTATCTTCAGTTAACATTTTTGAGGTACACATGAGATGCACATTCTCTTTTACAAACAGCAGTTTGTATAAGGCAAGTGATGCAAGCATGCTTGTTGGGTCATATATTGCTAAAACATCTAGTCATTCATATTTTTTATCCCTAAAGAACTACATCACCCCCAGCATCGGCTGTGATCGCTGGCACTGAATTACGCCATGATTCCCAACCCTGAGCATCTTTGTTGACACGGTTTTTTTTATAAATACATACAGGCGTTAAAATGAGTGAGCTTTTGCTTTTGCTCCCTTGCGTGACTTTTACGTGGCGACTGGTTGGTGAGGCCAGTCATCATTAGCAGTATTACTGCCTTGGGTGGTTTGCGTACACTGCGACCCTCTGACATTTTCTCTTCTCATTCTCTTATATACCCAAGCTGGAGATTAATGTGTGGTTTTTATTTTTGCTGCAAACTGTTTAACGGGGAAACCAGCACAGCCACAGACTCAACCCTGCTGAAGGCAAGAAAGCACATGAGGAAGAGTTGTGTGTAAGCTCTCAAAATTATTATCCCAAATATGAACGCCTCCACTGCTCTGCTGTCCGGTCTGAATTTGCATCTCTGCTCTAAGCCACAGCGCTCAGCCGCTTTGCACCATCTGTATATTTGACGGGAAACAAAGAAGGGTTGTAGTGGTAAAGCAGTGGTGCCACAGATCTTATGAGAATGGCCTCTGTGTTGCTGCCTCCTCTGAGCGTTGTTCCTATTAATCAGAAAGCCATTTGTGATGCCGCATTAAGCCCTCGGATGTCTAAAATGTGACAAATGATGATTACCTGAGGGAAATCGATGTTGATCACAATACTATTAATGGTCCCTCTGCAGGAACAGCATCCATCGAAGTACAAATCTGGCAAGATTCACCGGCTGTGAAAAAACACTAATTTAGAACTAGCTTTGTATCAGGTGATTCATTTAATAACCAAGGTCTGAGAGAGGGCCGT
>VUQG01004071.1:33442-47547 GCA_015106755.1 Etia nguti
AATGCAAATACAACTGTAATGTCTCTAAGCATGGAACAAAAGAGCGAAGCCCATTAACCTCGGGTCCTCGAGGACTGTCTAGACTGGGTCACTGTACCAAGAAAGCACATAATCACCAACTGTTTCCAGTGAACCAACTTCTAGATATTTCACACACACATATTACAATATGACCGCATATAACATATTGTACAAAAACACAGGCAAACTACTCTCCAATCACAACTTTAACTTTTAGACCTCGTCAAAACCAAAGTCCTGGTTGTATACTCACCCTGCTCTCCTCTCTCATTCCTCTTTTGAGAACCACTTTTTTTGCTTTGGCTTGCTAAACATCATTTATAATGCTAGCGCACTGATGAACTACTCTATAAGACAAAAAAAAATAAATAAAAAATGTTCACAGTTGATGCAAGGGCAGGAAGTACAAGTAATATATTTCTGAGCATAGCTAAAAAGAAAAGTATTAAGGTGTTGCAATGACCTAGTCAACATCCAGACATCAACCTTACTGAAATGCTATCACAGGACCTTAAGACAGCTGTGCATAAACAATTGCAAATAAACCTCACTAACGTGAGGCAATGTTATTAAGAGGAATGGTCCACAATGACAAAGTCATACACAAAATAACCATTTTAAGTTTTTGTTGTTAAAAGTTGTTCTTGTCACAGCCGGGCAGGCCGGTGTGTTGAGGTGTGGACCAAAACACAGACACGGGAGAAAAACAAAATATAACAAAAAGCGAGCCTTTATTCTGGCTGATATCATAAACACAAAACAAAGGCAAAGGCGAACTAAGAATAGAACTAAACTAAAACCTAAACTGGGATAAGCGAGGACTAACATGAAAACTATGACAGGGGACGTGAACATGAATCAAAAGAGGTACATGCGAAAACTATGACTAGCGACCCGAACCTGAACCAAAGCTTGAAAATAATCCTGAGACTTGCCATGCATGACACCAGACAACCAGACACTGAATAGCGGGAGACAGAGGACTTAAATACACAGAAGGGTAATGAGGGAAGCATTCCCCAGGTGGAAACACCTGGGGAAACAGCTGACACAAATGAGCATGATGCCACAGGGGAAGCAAAACTAAACACACTGAACATGGAAATAAGACTTTCAAAATAAAACAGGAAACATAGAGAAGCATGAACTGGGACACGCAAGCTTGACACAAGAGACAGAGAGAGCACGAGAGAGGGAGAGGGACACAGAGGAGAGAGACACAAGGGGAACCTACATAGACGAGGAGATAACACATGACAAACAGAAAATGACTCATAAACAAGGAGGCATAGGAGAAACGTAACCTAGACTAAAACTCAACTAATAATACTAACACAAGAACTAAACATATTTCCAATATAACATAAGAAATCAAAAATGCAAAAAAACTCAAAATGCTGGGTAAAAGACCCAGCCCCTGACAGTTCTACAACTACTGAAGCATGGCACATGCTTATTTTTTCACATGCTGCTTCTGTATTTTGTCTCACTTTTTGCAAAATAAATAATAAATGTGTAGAAATTCAAGTGTGCTTGTTCATCTAAGGCTATATTTAAATCATTTTTGAACCTAGAGAAAGCCAGATGATTTTTAATCTTATGTCCTGATACATAAAACTTTGACGTGAAAGAAGTGTATTTGGAGCCAGAAGTTTCGCACAGAAGATGTTAGAGACAAAACAGGTATTATGCTGCATTCACAGCACTGTTCAGTGACCATGGACCAGGAGCAGACATCTGGTGAAAACAAGTCAGTTGTTAACGCTTTAAATTTGTCTCTAATAAGGCCTTAGAACCAATGGGAGCTGCACATAAACCTCTGTCACCATGCATGTAAGCCAGGGATCATAACCATCACATACTGAACCCAGACCTGCAGCTTCAGCTTTGATCGTACTTTGAGTCCACATAATGCAGTTTCCTATGTGAAGAACAGAAGGCACGCAGATGTAGCTACAGATGGATAACCTTCAGAGAAACTACAATCTCAGAGGAGCTTCAGATGCTCATTTGGAAAGTTTTGACTGGCGTTGTTTGCTAAATAAAATGTTCAGCACATTTGGAACCTTTTTGTAATTTATTTTTGTTCAGAGAGAAGTAAGATGCTGTTGTCAAGGCTGAGTTGTGTTGGTGGAATTGTTTTGTGGTGATATGATGCTTGGAGCGCAAAACAAGCCAAGCGTTTGTCATTGTTGTCATGAGCATTGTGATTCGACCGCACAATCCCATAGCTGTTAGTGGCGGTGACAATGTGAGAATCAGTAATAGACTTCTGAGATGAATGTTAATACTCTATTCTGTGCTCGCACAATGATGTGAATGTTTGATATCAGCGTCAGTCATGGAGTCACACAGAAAGAAATCATACACAGATTAGAGCTTAATGAATGTCTGCGTGTTTTGTGTTTTAATGCCAGCTTTCTGTCAATACACAAATACACAAAATACACAAAAAGCATTCAAATGTGTGAGCGTGGTACTGTTTATTGTGCTCAGTCTGGACACCTTCAAATGATAAACTAACGTCTCTTGAAAGTTTAGTGACCAGCAGTTATTATTCTTTTGTCTTAGTATTTGCTGGAGTTTCACCAAGCTATGACAGAGAGACAGAAGTAAATAAGTCTTCCTCATCAGTGTTGTTTTTAACTATAATAATCATTTTTGAAGAATAAAACAGATGCACCTCGAAGGGGAATAAAAGTATATCAAAACACAATAAAAACCTCAGTGCTTTTATGTATATGCTTTGAGTTGTTACACTCAAGCATTTAAATCACACTCATCAAGATATTAAACAAAATCCCAAACCCTAAATCGATACTTCATTACGTACACTATCTTCTGTGTGGTACTCAGGCTTTTGTGACATAAACTTAAAGAAATTTGAAACTGCAACTTAAAAAAATAGCTGCCCAGTTATTGATTCTGATGGTCAGCTCAGACATGCTCCACAAGGTTCAAACAAAACTTCTTCATTCACTTGATGTCAGCCCATCCAGATGGCTGGTCTGCTGACAGTAATTTACACAATGCTGTTTGAATAAGTGCTGTGATCCCGCAGCTCACTCCACACGCACCTGATTTGTAACACACAGCTCTGTCTCTGTGGGCAGGAGCATGCCCCGGGGGGACAAATAAAACCCAGGAGAAGGGTTTGGGTCAACTCTCTATTCTACAGCATTAAACAGTCTCACAGAGCTGGACTCACTTCCCTTATGCATGTCTTTTAAAAGCTGCCATATTGGGCCATCTGGCTATCTGGCTGCAGAAATACGTGTCCTCTACTTTGGTCTGCAGCCTTGTCAGCTGCTGTCCTATCTTAAACTCCAACAAAAATTATTGTTATTACTGTTTTTCTGGTTACATTGTTTGATTTGGTCATTGAAATAGTCTGTTTATGTAGTTGAAGACCTTAAAGAACAGCTTCTTCCCGTGGGCTGTCAGAACTCTTAATGCAAACTAAGAGTGTGAACAGACTTCTCCAATACATCCACTCTGACGCTGCTATTGATCAACTATGTGCAATATCTCAGTCTTTCCATGTTCTGTGCAATATTTTTGGTTCATGTTCAATATTTTTGGTCTTGTGCAATATTTAGGTCTCAGTGGAATTACCATCCCCACCCTAAATGACCATAGACCCTCCACCCTTATTTATTTATTATATGCCCTTGTATACAGCCCCACAATGTTTCTGTTTCAATGTTTCTTACACATACACCATGTATATAGTTCACTCACATATACGTAGATATGTATACATACATATTGCTTTTTATTTTTATTTTTCCCTCATTGTATATTGTTTTCTCTTTTTTTTACTTTTGCACCTTTGTGGTCCAGCTGCCCAATTTCACTGTGCAACAAACTGCACAATGACAATAAAAAGCTCTAAGTCTCTAAGTCTAAGTCTATTCTAATACACACAATCAAATTATGCAGGAAGTAGTGATCCAATGAGTTAGAGGAGACAGTCACACTGAGGCATAGCTACAGATACTGAATTACTTTACTTGGACATAGACAATGTAACGTCACCCACTAGTTTTGCAGTACATATTTTGAAGCTTTGGCATTAACATTTTGTCTGCTGCCATACTGGTTTCTCTTGGAGCCAGAATTTACCATATTTGGATGAAAGGGTGGAGTGAAGTTAACAGCTAACCTTCACAAATTTGTCTAGAAAGCTGCATCCCTAAACTGTAAGGATGCATCAGAGCACACAGCGCTAATAAAATACCAGAATTTTATTCACCAAGACTAGAGCACAGACTTGTGAGATGGTCTGCACTACAAAGCAGGCCATAATATTTGTCAGATAATCCATGAAAATGCCCTGAAAGGCACCAACAGCTCACAGACACACAGTGGAAAGGTCCAGTTCAGTGATTCCAATTAGCAGAGGTGAAGCCTAACAGATGCCGATAGGCTTCAGCGGCCTGTGTCGGGACACCTGTCAGTCAAAACAGCAACACCTCCGACTCCAGTATGCAACTTGAGAGTTAAAAAAAAAAATGAAAAATTGAAACAATTCAAAAATTCAGGATTTTTGTTTGTTTGGTTTGTTTTTTGTGGATTTTAATGCTGAAAATTAACATTAGAGATGTGATTAGTCACTACAATGAATCCTGGAAATGATGACCCATTGCTAGCCAGGGCAGTGTTCTTCTCAACATCAAAAGCAATATTTATCACTGTGCAGTTACTTTCTCATCAGTGTTTCCTCTCACCAAAGAGAAGGTACTGAATTATACTGTAATAACAGACAGTAGCTTGCTGTTAATTATTTGTCCTCAAAGGCATCAACATTTATGGTAATAGATCAAATTCATAAAAAAACATCACTGTACAGAATTTCCTGCATTTTTACAGCTGCAGTGTAAGTTGCAAACATAAACATATTTTTTTCCTTATTAAATAAACATTCATATTCACATTCTTGGAAAAGTCTCTGTACAAGTCACTTTTTAAGCTAGACAGCATATTAGCTGCTCACTTACAGAACACTACAGAGCATGTAAACATATGCACACGCCACTTTCGTCTGTTTGCATATTCACTTGATGTTATTTTTTGACAAAAGAGGAAGGCTAAATGTAATTTCAGTTGGATTTAAGCTTTTATTGGATAAACACCTTAAAAAAATGTGGAACCACAGATTTCTCAGCATCTGCACTAAAGACTAATCTAATTTTAGCTGGCTTGTCATAACCCTCTTACCCTTGTTCTTCATGCTGTCCTGACAGCTCCAGTTTAGTGATACTGAGTTAAACTGCAGTCTTCCACATGCTCTGATCTCAGGTGATTTTGTCCCATTTAGCATCTTTAAACTACACCAATGAAACAGCCAGTCTAAACTTTCTGGTCTCTAGCAGAATTGTTTGTTTTTGCTTGACTAGAGAATAACTGAAACACAATTTCTACATAAAAAAGTCAAATAACCTGGTCTTTAGCAGGTCTTAAAATTCTGAAAATACAACCTCAGAAGAACTACAAAGCATATTATGCCATGTCACTACTTATTTAAGACAAATTAAGCCAAAATGCAGAAGCAGTGTGTGAAAAACTATGAAGAAGGTAAGCAGTAGCTAGGTGCTGCTAACCAAATGAACTTTATTAACTGATCATTTACAAGTGTGATAACCTGTAAAAGGCAGTTTGCTGTTCTCGAGCACTCAGATAAGTGTTAACATATTGCCAAAGGTGAAAGACATCAGCGATCATCTTAAGGGAGTAATTATTTCTGCTTATCAATTGGGGAAACATCATTTTTATATTATGTATTGACAAAGATCATTCACAAGTGGAGGAACATTTAAGAGAGTTTTCAATCTTCCAAGAAGTTCATGACAGTAAAATTGGGGGGAAAAAAGGGCAAGTGTGGCTTATTGCCTATCGTGGCAGCACAGCAGGTTTTAGCATTTTAGCATGAAAATTTCATCCCAACTACAGTCCCAGTCAAAAGTTTAAGACCACTTGAAAAATGGTAAAAATCATATTTTGCATGGCTGGATCTTAACAAGGTTCCAAGTAGAGCTTCAAGTTGCAACAAGAAAAAATGGGAGTGAGACAAAACATTTTTTTGAACATGCAATTTATTGAAAACAACGCTTGAACTGAAACAGGTTGTTTTACAGCCATTTTTCAAGTGCTTTTAAACTTTCGATCGGGACTGTATCAAGCACGGTGGAGCGGTAATGTTTTTGGCTTTTTTTGCAGACACAGGACCTGGGCACATTGCAGCTGTTAAGCTGATCATTTGCTCCTTTGTACTCCAAAGTATTCCATGAGTCAAATATGAGGCTATCCGTCTGACAGCTAAAGTTTGGCCAAAATTGGGTCATTAAACAGAACAATGATTATAAACACAGCAGCAAATCTACATCAAAATGACTGAAAAAGAAAAGAATGAAGGTGTTACAAACTCCAGACCTCAACCTGACATTGTGGCAGGGTCATTGATCTACAGTCATTGGGCAGGACCTTAAGAGTGCTGTGCATAAACAAATGCCTGAAATGAAGTGAAGCAACATTGTAGAGTAGAGTGGGACAAAAGACTGATAAAGTCATACAGAAAATGTATAGCAGAAGTGACATGCAGGACCTATAGAGCCACAAATTATGCATAGGAGGGAGGTCGGGTAGATTGATGGTTGACATTTAACAGTGACTGCTGTTAGTTCCAAATTTCAAACTGATACTCATCATTTATTTGAACCTTTATATAACCTTAAATGCGTGTTTGATAGTACAAATGTGACACGAAATGTCCTATTTTAACCAAAAAAACCCCATTTGTTTACTTATCAAATTGTTGTGGTTGGTTTTAGTTCAAGTTTGTTGAGGTTAGAAGTTGAGAATTTATTATTAGGTGATGTTTTTGTCATCCATTTAAAAATATGTATCATTGCTACCTTCAAATGTTACAATAGAAGAAAGTATTTTCACTGTCAGTCAGATTTAATTTGTCTGACCATTTGTAAAAGATAAGTGAAAGGCTTTTATTCTTTTATGGTTTTACTGACTTCTATTCTGTTCTTAATGCTTTAATTATGGACGGCGTTTTCTTTCATAATGAAAAAGCTCTTCCTTTCATCACCGCAGACGTTAAATATGTAGATGTACTGTACTATAATCTCACTGGGTTGCCAAGCACATCATGAGCTGTGTGCGTACAGTATACATGTCTGGGAATGAAGATGAGCCAAGCTGGTGCGTGACATGGTTTCATTTACATTTGCAGGCTTGTTTTTCTGCTGTTCTGTGTCTATAAACTAGAATCTACAATTCTGCAGGAAAAACACAGCTCTGAATACATTTATATGTAAAACTAAATAAATAAATAAATAAATAAATAGCTGTGTAACATAAATTTAAGCTCATGCTGCTAGCAACTTGAAGTATAGCTTCTAAATGCACAGAATGATGTTCTATTTTCACTTTGCCCGCTCCATAAGCTTAGCCACTCATCACCCATCCAAGATGACAGTGTAGTCAAGGGTAAATTAGTCTGACACTGCATTGGCTAAATGCTGCCCATCATTCCCCATCTTCGTTGATCCACATTTACTCAGCTTCATGTCCCTTGGTGTCAAGCACGCATGGGATCACAGACCAGCTGGAGAGCACTGAGTGATGAGCTTTTGTCAACTGTGAGATGGCAGCAGAGGATATGGGAGTACACCCAGCACTCTCCCAAGATGGAACTACAGTGCGTCATCTGTGAGACATACCCACACTGGCAGGGCAGAGTGTTCGGTCTACCTCCAGTTCATCATCAGTGCTCCGACTGCCTGCTGATGGGTGTCCACAGGGCAGGCTTTATGATATCTGAGAATCTGTTCTGATGCGATCAGACAAATTCCAGGTCACGCTTTGTGCCACAATATTCCTCTAGCTACATGTACTGGTAGCTTCAGAATGTGTGATATGCTAGAAGGGCTAGAAGCAGTGTTACCAGATTTGACTGATAAAAGTATCCCCCCACCCAGGTGCCATAAAAATAGCCAAGGTATTCATTTTTATTTAGAACAGTGCTTCCGTCATGGGCTTTCATTTCAAGTTCTGTTTGTTTAATTCTTAGTTTGCTCGCTGTTTACATATTTTTATCTTCATGAATTGCCTTGGTCTTTTCAGCCCTGAGTTTTTAATTCTAGTTTGTATTGGAGTTTTGTACTTCTGTCCCATCCTGTTGTGTCAACTGTTAAGTTCATTCATCTGTCTGTGTTTTTCCATTTAGTTATGGTTCCCCCCCATCCTGTTTTATTTTGGTAGTTGCTTGTCTCTAATGTTGTGCGTTTGGTTTTGCTTCCCCTTGTCTCATCATCTCATTAGTTTCAGCTGTCTCTTGTTACCCAGGTGTTTCTGCTTCCCTCATTACCTCATCTGCTAATACATAGGCTCAGTTTGCCTGTGTTGTCTTGTTGTTAGTTTCCTTAGTTTATTTCTGGAATTCTGAGTATTCTTTGGATTTTGAACTTTGCTTTGCTTCTGGTTTTGGATTTTATCAGCCTCAATGAATGCTTGCCTTTATTTTGCCAAGTTTGCCTCACAGGTCTTTATTTGCGTCTTACACTGCCATACTTTCCTACCTTCATGACAGTTTTACTGGTGAAATTTATGCAAACTAATGAATGTGATGAATGGTAGAAGTCCTAAAATATATAAAGTTAGATCCAGATCTTTTTATTATTATTATTTTTATTTTTCCTCTGTACATCACTACAGTGGGTTTTAAATTAGTCAAGATATAACTTTCAACTTTATTTCAAAGCACTTAACAAAATGTTGCATTGTTTAGAAATCACTGCCATTTTTATATATACATATTTACATACAGATATGTGTAAGTCAAACAGTTTGGATGAAAATTGCTCAGTCTGGCAACTTTATTCAGGAGTCCTCTTCATCTCTGAACAAAACATTAGAGCCTGGAGGTCAGCCAGGGATTACATACCACGTTAAGGTGGCCAGCAAACAGAAGCTGTCTGGTGTACTTGTCTCACTGTCAGCTATGACCTTGAATTTAGTCTAGTACATTGAAAGACGGATACATAAAACAGCTGCATTACAGCCTTGGCCCTGGCCTTAGCCCACTTTTACCCTGACCACCCAACAATTTAACATGTAATATTTTTCATCCACGTTTATCAAATATCAATCTGGTACGAAAGACAAAAGTGTTTATCCCTACAAGTACAGGCAAGTGACCTTGGTCATTGATGCTGCCTCTCAGCTTCTGCTAAGCTGGCCCTGCGACCAATGATTCCCTGTCTGAATTGCTGTAGTCCTAAGGGTCTTCTGTTTTCTCTCACAGCTGATAAAAAGACAGTCTTTTTCATCCACCCACTATTGGCAGGGGCTGAGTTTGTATGGTGCTCAGAAAACGTTCTAATGAGATTTGCAGTACTTTAGCCATGCTAGCACCAGAGGTTCTGAAAGCTTTTGTCTTGCCCTGTGCCCACCTGAAGCTCAGCAATGAGCCTCTCCCCCAGGAGAGCATCCTTAGCCTTGGGGTCACACTGGCATGCAAACCCCCTCCATCATGATGAAGTGGCAAGCTAGAGGTCTGTCCTTCAGGACTAGCTCCGAGGTACAAAAGTAAACACCTGAGGTGGTTCTAGCACCTGACTGGAACGCCTCCTACTAAGTGAGGTTTTGCTGAATTACAGATTACTGCTCTGGGATGCTTTGTATGCCTCCACAAGAGCTAGAGGAGGTCTGCGTATCTCCCCTTAGACTGCAGCCCCCATGAAATGGACTGGTAGAAAATCAGTTTTTGAACATTTTTTGATCCACAGAAAATATATCCATCTATGACAGGTCAGCATTTAAGGAATCTTTTCTTTTCTTTTCTTTATAATTCAATGAAAAGGTTTATCCCACGCTAGATCCCGCACAGTAAATTTGGTGATGGTGGTACCTTAGCTTATCATTTTAATTTCTATTAGTCCAATAATTTATTTTGTGGGAGGGTGGTTCTTTAGCTGGAGTAGTCTTATACTGGCTTCTGACAATTAGATAAGTTAGGATATGCAGTATTTCAATTTGCATCTAGTTTTCCACATTTAAAAAGGACGTTCTAATTTAATTTTAAAATGCCAGTCCAGGGTAATATCAGTAAAATTTCTTACCATAAACAAACAAACAAACAAAAACTGTTGTGCCAATAGTTTTAAATGAGATTTTTTGATCCCATTGCTCTCATTGCTGGCTGTACAGCTTTGATGTTCACTGTAATTACACCACTTTTCAGCACTTTATATTAAAAAAAATCTTTGCATATTAAATACGACCTTGGCATAATCCTCACAACAGCTTTTGCTCTTGTTTAAGTGTGTCTCTTAATGAACAGATATGCTCCTCCTCAGGCCTGACTGCTGCAGCTGAACTGCTCTCTCTGGTCATGTGCAGTACACACTGAAACCGAAATCCTGATACTCTCGGATGCTCTAATCCCTCCACACTACGGAAACCGAAACAGAATATTAATTTCATCTTGTTTTTAGCACATTACCCAATTTGAGCAGTTAGGAAATGTTCAGCAGGCCTAAGCTTGCCTCCCATATGATTTACATTGGACTATTGTGGTAAATCTTTTTAATATGACACCCCAGGCTGCAATAAGATATAGCTGAAGTTATGGTAATGCAACTGCAAACCCTCAATGCAATGTTTTGCTTTTTGCAGTTGAATAATTACACACTGGGTTTCATTACTATTATTATTATTTAGGCTCAAATGCCCACACTGGTGCCAGGTTAACCTATTTTAAATAATCCCTCGGTACTCCATGAAGAACTGAGTAGGCACAAAGAGGATCTTTATTTTACTGGACATGAAATCCAATGATTTAAGGTCACCGTCCTTCTTTAAATTGAAGAAAATCCAGTCCCGCTCTAGAGGTCAGCTAGTATTGAAAAGATAATCACTCAGGATTCACAATCATAGATTTATAGATTTAATCCAGCCTGCTCAGAATTAAACCCATTAGTTAGAAAATGGGTTAGAAATCCAACTAGCTAGTAAGATAGACTTATACAGAGAGTGAGACCAGAGAGCAGATTTAAACATTTGAGTTTAATACTCAAAGCTCAAACAGACCCATTGTGTTTCCTGTGACATAGTACTGTGTATTCTGCCTTTTCAGTTTTCAAAGTAGACTGAAGAATTTCCTCTCTAAGCCCTACCCCCAGGACTATTAAAGCTTTAACAACATTTTAAACTAGCACTGGCGGAGGATTCGCCCTGCTGGCTACTAACTAATAGCATGCAATAATTCCCCAGAGCCCAGGTTCTATTCTGAATTTATGGATAGTGTGTTTTAACAATGTAGACATTGGGCTGTGCATGCTTAGCATGCATGACACAACAGCACATGACTGCAGAGGTTAATGCGCGCAGCATTGGGTCCTTTATGTCTTGTTTCGCCTGAGTCTATTGTAATGTCTAAGTCTGTTTGACAGGGAGGAAAGTTCACAGCTCTCCTACAGCTTAGGCTTGCTCTTTTTCATGAAAAGAACAAAAATAAAAAACATTTTTTTCACACCCAGAATTTGACTTTTGCTCTTATTCGTATCATCACAAGCATAGTTCAACCTTACCAGCAAGCGCTGTTAGAGATTTGCACATCATTGTGTAGCTCGCCTCGTTTTTTAAATGAGCACCATAAATGTTATTCTTTCCGGCACTATGACGTTCAGTCTTGCAGAATCACTGAAGTGAATCTTTGTGGCGAGGCAGTGCTGAAGTGCTGGCACAAGACGTTACCAAATGAAAACATGCAGAAGGGAACCAGAAGCAGTACAATGAGGATGGTAAATGGCTCAAGGGAAATGGCAACGTCTCACTCTAATTACACTTCAGTGTGTGCAGTGGTGAACGAGGGAGAGCAGCGCTTTGGGATCATTTTAATGGGCAAAGCACTGATGAGAATCCCATGAACAGCAAATGCTTCAAGCTCTGAATTTTTCAGTAGGCTTCATGTTTTGAGTGCAGCGGCCTCCGTGTTCAGCAATGTGAAAGGAAGATTCTTTCTGATTTTGGAAGGCATGCTTGCATGCCATCCACATTGTCAGTCACTGAATGAGAGAAGCAGGTGCTTTGGAAAACCTCTACCTTCTGTAAATACGCAGGGGGTGCAGTACCAAAGCTGTCAGCTGTCTCTCTCAGAGTCTTACCACACTGTAAATGACATACTTAGTGCATGGCAAGTCCTAAAGTGATAATCTGATCTTCAGGTTGCACCTGTTATGACTTCATTTTTGGTAGTTGTTATTAAAAATGCATAAAATTTAAATAAAAAAAAAAAGCTCAAAATAAACTGTCAACATTGACAGCTCTGTTGGGGGAAAAATACCCAGTGTCAACCATAAAGTTGTATTATGATTGCATTTTATCATCACATTAAGTACAATTTTCCTGAGTGTATTCGATTCTTTCAGCAACTCCTGCCTTCTCCTATAATGTGATTGACCAACACTTGGCAGTTAAATCCCTTCCAGACAAAAATGCCTCTGTGTTGCAGCCCCTGAGGTTATAAATGCTGTTTGACATTAATGTGTTTTTGGCTATATACAGCTACACTGTCAGAATGGCTCTCTTATATCTGGATTATGTTACAGAACATTATACTGATAACCTCAGAAAAAAACAAAAAGGTATAATGAAACAGGAAGTGTTCTAGCTGTGTAACTCGTTTTTTGAGTTACTATGTTAAAGGACTAGTTTGACATTCTGAGTAATATTATTTTTTTCTACATAAATAAAAGCTGTTTGTGTCATGCAAGAAGCAGAAGATTTTAATGCTTTTTTGTTGTGAGTGTACTTACCATTAACCGGTTGACATATAAGTGCGTGCATTTGTCAAACATACAGTAGAGATTCCAGATGACTCTAACCAAGAAATAGTCGAGAACCTCATAAAAAGATCAACTGTCACTTTTAAACTTGAGTTTTTTTGTACAAATATAAACCCGTGAGATATTGTTCTGGTTTTTGGTGAATTTCTGTGTATTGGTGAAGCAATGTAGAGAGCCGAAATATCACACTGTACCTATCACAGTGATTGAATGGTGTTGGCAGTTTGACAAATGGTTTGGAGAAATGTGTTAATGAGAGGGAAAAATTTAAATGCTCTAAAATTCCTCTCAGTTGCATGCATAATATACATCATGTGGGAAAGTATTGTGATAAATAGATTTAAAAAAAAAAAATTCTTATTAGTCCTGTTATCCTCAGTTCTTGCTTTCCCAGGGCAGTAGAGAATAACAGTTGCTTTATCCACAGGAAGCACCAAATGACATAACTTAGCGACTGCAACAAGCTATTAGTAGATTCTCACTAGACAGTGGGGATAGCGGATGGTGTTGGCCCATCTTAAGTGTTATTACTGTTAACATGGACTTTGTACTTGTGGAAATGTGGAGGGAGACAGGCACATTTTCACAGGTTATCAAGATTTTATTGAATTTCCGTGCTTTTTGAAAGTTGGGTTTACAAAATATAGAAGCACGAAGTGTAAAAAAAAGAAAGAAAATAAATAGATAAGACTTTTTTTGTTCATTCATTTTTATTATTCATCATGTTTTATTGTCAGAGATTTAGGTGGACTATAGTGTAGATGTACAGAACACGCAGGTCTTATGTAGATGTCGGGGTTGTCAGCACCTGACTGCATAACACAAAAATTTCTAGTTTATCCCCAATTCTTTTGTTGGCTTTGACAAACCTGATTCAACTCTTAAGTCATATGCTGTCATCAGTGTACTGACCGTCCAGTTACTAAAACTCATCTTCTTTTGTCATTTACTGATTATTCTACATGTGTGCTTATTTGTTTTCATACCGTAGAAGTATCGTGTTTAACTGAAGTTTTATTGATATAGACATGAAATTATTGAATGTATTTTAAGGTTTTTATTTTATTTCTACTAAATATAGCATCTGCAAAATATTGCCAAAGAAGCATCTGACTGCATAACACAATATTTTCTAGTATATATATATATATATATATATATATATATATATATTTTTTTTTTTTTTTTTTTTTTTTTTTTTTTTTTTTTTTTTTTTTTTTTTTT
>VUQG01004072.1:0-12945 GCA_015106755.1 Etia nguti
TGATGTGCTGCATGGTGGCTAGCTACACAGCTATGGTTAGCATAATATAAACACAGTGAAGCTGGAGGATGAACGCTAATTTTTTTCCACTCGATAATAGTTAACGTGAGGGTTCCTGATGGTCAGGGACAAATGTAATTGCATGGCAGGATGCTGTAAACGGACCAAACTTGGACCAAACGGAACAACTGCAATATAAGGTTAGTCATTAATATACTGCTGCATGGGCTGGGCTGTAGTTACATCGTAAGGTTTTAAAAACTGAGCTTTAAAATGAACAGTGGTCATAAAAACCGAGAGAGGCCGACAGTGATCACTGACTTTTTTTAGGGGCTTGTTCAGATTAAATAGAACAAGATACAAAGCATTAAAACATGTTACAAACACAACAGGCTTAATAAATGCAGAGTAGTTTGGACCCAGAAGCAGGTTTCATCAGGTCATTACTTAAAGATGGATATCCCACCTGCTGTGAATGTTTTAATGCAGTACAGTTGTTATTATTATCACTCGTCAAATCCTGTTTATGACAGTTAAAATAAATAACATTCATATAAGAAATAAAATTGTCTCGTGTAAACTGTATGTGGTGTTAGGCCTATACTGCTGTACTTTAATGTGGGTCATAAGGGTGGTACTTCAAGAGCCATATATTTTATGAGGTGGTACTTATTGTGAAAAGTTTGAGAACCACTTGTCTATCATATTTGATACATGCAGCTTTTTGTGAGTTTTTGAGACTTTTACATCATCAGAGAGAATCCTGGCCACCCGAAAAACCGAAAAATTGTGTAACACATTTTTAAACAATTTTTTAAATGCCAGATTTAGCAAATGCGATACAAATTAAAAACCATATATGGAAAATAACATTTAATTAATTTTTTAAAACAAATTTGTCAGATTGTTCAGTAAACTCATGGTTCAGGCTCTCAAAGGTTTTAAAAGCACGTGTGGCCCTCAGGCTCACGGTGCAACCACACCAATAGTTTAACACCTTTCAGAGTAACTAAAGTTTTAATATGAACATTAAATTCACATTATTATAGAAAATATTTCAGAGAAAGCAGCAACACACGAATTACTAATACTCATGTCTGGATGGTGTCAGGTCAGAGGCTGTCTGGGTTGAAATTTTGTTGCTTTTGGTGCCTTTTTTATGCATCTGACAGCACATCAGGCACTTCTTAGGTCTTTTCCTCGCTGATTCATGTTTGATTGATGCAGTTCCTCTAATGTCCACATGAGGCTCCAATAGTAAGTTAACTCCCAAAGACTCCTTAATCTCTCTCTGACTTCCAAAGTGTGTCTTTGTCCTGTTTCTCTCACCAAAAGCCGATTACATCCAAACTGAATTGAACTGATTTAAACATCCATGGCTAATGTCACGGTGGTCATGCCCATCTTTTACAGTTTACGCCCTCAGTGTGTACTTTTCTTTTCTTGTCTGAGCCATGACCTTTTAAATGAGCAGCCATGTAGTAACCATGCTCGGGGGGGGGGCAAAACATCAATAAATTAAGTTAACAATCTTAACTTCACTAACCATCCAAAACATCACTGCTTAGTCTAGTTTTTCGTCTTTGCTATTTGCTATTATCATGGGCTTTTAACTGTTTATTATATGCAGTCAAACAAGTCACAGCATCATCGGATCATGCAGTGATAAGTTTGCAGAATCTCCGCATTTTCACTCCCACAGTATCTGTTCTCATATTATCCCCAATAAAGAGCAGCCTTTGTAAGGCTGGAAACGGAGAGCTGAGAGCGAAACTCAAAGCCAGGTTTCAACACTAAGGTTGTCGAAACGTCTAACAGCAGCTGTGAAGCATTTGGAAGTCCCAGTATTTTCAATCTTGTTCCCAGTGAAGAGAAATTGGTTTCTGTTGGGTTTTACAACAAGTTTGACTATGTTACATGTAAGGAGACACAGCAGGTTGGCTTCATGCTTTTGCCCTGAGGCAAAAAAAGAAAAGCAGCTACGCGAGGTTTCATCAGACTACGGTGCAGCAGTCCTATTTTTTTTTTCTTTGTGTAAAATGTATTTATACTCCTCTGTGAGTCACTCTCATTCAGGCTGTGGACTTTACCTCTGACAACATGACTGTTCATGTTGTACAAGATGTCCAGAGAGAACATCCCAGAGTTCTCTGGATGCAGATGAAGCTGTAGAGAAAAATATCTGGTTTCTTGTATCTCAGCTGTTTGACTGCATGTGTGAGTCATCTTCAAATCTGAATTTAATTTATGGACTGATAAATTATTTTTTTGGTCCAGTTTTTAATTTTTTTTTACAATTTGTGACACTGTGCAATTTTCATTAACTGATGCCTAAACCTAAAAAAACCAAAACCAAA
Source organism: Etia nguti (assembly GCA_015106755.1). Classification (NCBI taxonomy): domain Eukaryota; kingdom Metazoa; phylum Chordata; class Actinopteri; order Cichliformes; family Cichlidae; genus Etia; species Etia nguti. The sequence continues at coordinate 2,358 of VUQG01004072.1, forward strand.
AAAACCCCATATTATTATTAATATTACTATTATTAATATTATTATTATTATTATTATTATTAATAATATTTTCAATAGCATTTTTTTTATACAATTTATTTCCTTTTTTTGATTACTGGCAGTTTTGGTCCAACATAGAATTGTTCACGTTGCACATGGAAATACAGTTGAGTTCTTTGTGTCCTTTGTTATGAAAACTGAGCCCTTGGTTTGAAACAATGCACCAAAATTACAGGGAAAAAACTGTCATAAAGAGGAGTGATCTGAACACTGGCTGAACAGCTAGCTTTGGTCTGAAATGGATCCAGGTAATTAGAGGCAATGTAAATTATAGCCGACCTGAACACTGAGAGAAGTCGAACCCTGGCAGCAGTATTGTGTTCAACCAAATTATGAGCAGCTGTAGTGGAACAACGAGCAGCCAGTTTTCCTCACCTCCTGCTTTAAAAAACACATTTTCTCCTGCGATGATGATGATGACAGCAGCCTGCTGTGATTCACTCAAGTATCACATGTATGGATGCACAGACCCCAGCATGGATGGAGGCTGAGGTAAAAGAAAGAGTTAAACAGACCGAATGAAAGAGGAACGAGAGATTAAAATGTGGTGATAGGAGAGAGAAAAATTGGAGCAAGAGGAGGATATGAGGACTTTGAGAAAAAGAGAAGAATGGAATAAAAGCAAAGACTCGTGGCAACATAAAGGGACTGTGCTTCAACCTAATTAGACTGCAGATTTTCTGGACCTAGTGTTGGTGAATGCACCCATGAGGTCCTCTAATTTAAAGCAAGACTAAAGGCATAAGAGCACGTTACTATAAGATGGAGAGTTGAATTCATAAGCACTAAAACGGCAGGACTTTGCTTCAGTTGAGTATACTCAGGGGTTTTCCTGCTTGGTGTGGCCAGCAGTTAAATCTAGTCCCACCCACACTGGAGGACCCTAAGACACGAGTTTTTTTGGGCTTCAGGTTTCTTCTCCCTACTATCTTCCCCCAGTTCTGTCTAGTTTTCGTGTCTCAGCTTTTCCACTGAAGCATAACTCGGGCATAACTATGTTGTAACCTACGTCACTGGAAACCCCTCTTAACCCCACGTTGTAACCTTCCATTTAATGTCACCTTCCCCTCCCAAGAAATGTATCTGCAGGTCGGGTTGACGCAGCCAGCAATGACTAATCAGCGTGGAAGGTGATGGCATGGTTATGTCAACGTCGATTTTCCGCTGAAGCATAAATCGGGCATTAATGCCATCTTTTAATTTCTTTTTACTTTGTTAGTTTCCTTGTGGTTTTTTTTTTTGTCTCCTGTTTTTTTTCCAATCATCTGTTGTGCACCTCTCTTTGCACTCTCATATTATATTCTTGTTATTTGTGTTTTATTTTAAATTTGGGCATATTTTTTGACTTCATCTTTTGGGTCTTTTGTTATCAGCCTAATTAAAGGCTCATTTTTCGTGGTTTTATGTTGGTCCTTCATACACCATCCCTATGACAGGGCTCATAATATAATTCTACATTGTTTCACAATTTAGAGAATAATAGTTTCACAAGAAGACGTAAAATTATTATGCCTACTTTTGGCTTGTGGCCATATAAACATATTTATATGGCTGGCTTTGAACCACATGACCACATGCCAAAAGGCGTGTACCCTGTTCACTGATATGTGGCTGTACACGATTTGCATGTGCTTTAGAACTGTCGTCATGCCCATCTTTCCTATTTTATGATGCATTTCTTAATAAAGACCGTAACTTGAATGCATTGGTCTAGCAATAATTTTCCCTTCAGATCTTTTTTCTCCTACCTTTGAAAGCAGGTGAAGTCACAACAACAACAACCTACTCTGCTTCTAAAGATTACTGGAAAAATGCCACAAATCGGCTCATGCACAATTTACATGACTTCTATTCTCTGGCTGTGCAGAGCAGCACTGTTGGAGTGCAGTCCTCCAAAATGCCAACAGCACTCAAGCCAATGGTGAAGTCTTGATATGTAAACTGAATGTTGGTTAGTTGACAGTTTGGTTTGAACAGGAAAGGAAAAATCAGTGAAGTTCATGAGAGAGAGGAAGAAGCGTTGGAAAAAAAATAAAATCACACCACACATGGGAGCAAATGCTGACATCATTGGACAGTTTTCCTTGTTTTTAAACTTGCCTTTAATTCATAACAGAGAAGGTCTTTGTGTCTTAGGACATCTGTCTTCTCTGTGGCAGTCTGCTACACCACCAGAAACGGCATCAGCAGTGACAGAGTTACAAGAATGAGATGTAGGTCTGTGGATTATGAGGCGAGAAGCTCATATTGGTCAAAAACAGGACTTTGCCACAGGAAGCTATGGTTTGTGTCCTGTGTGGTACAGGCACACAGTTTTTCCTGTTATTCTAGTCTTAGTTTTCAACATGTCATACTCTAATTTAAAAGTTGGTAGTTCGAGCTGCCACTCATCTTGACTGTACTCCTCTAGTCTGCAAGCCAAAGCATCCTTGGGGAGGATATTGGCGCCCACTAAAACAAAAAGACGCATCTCTCAGTCACTGGGATCTGTTAGTCCTGTATGTTCAGAACAAAAGAGTTGTATGAATGTGTGTGAGCTTTGTAAAATGCTTTGAAGTGCTGTATAAATGCAGTCCATTTACTTGTCGATATTGAGGTGCTTTGTTTCATTTTTACAAGCATTCATAACCGCTGATATCTTGTTCTTTATATTTATTTACCTCTAAACATCGGCTACATTGCCAGTGACCTGTTTAGGGTCGGATTACGTTCACATTTAGCTCTTTATATGGAACTCATACATGTTTGGCATTCTGCAAACGAAATGTTACAGCAGAAGAAATGTAAGCCCAAAAAGCACATAGTTTCTAAAGCTGTTTATTTAGCATGTGGCTAAAATGTGATGCAACTCTCCTCCAAAATGGTTCACTGGTGACCTGATGTTAAGAAGTCATCTCTGTATAATCTTTACAAAGTCTTTTTTTCCTGCTAATAATCCTTTTATTCCTTTTTCTTTTCATAGCTACTTGGCAGTAACTCAGTTCAGTCCTATCCATGCCCGGAAGGCCTTCCCCTGCTTTGATGAACCTGTCTACAAGGCCACATTCTCCCTCACCCTCCGCCACGACCCACAGTACACCTCACTGTCCAACATGCCGGTGGAGAGCAGCTCGCTGTCGGACGAGGACGGCTGGTTGACCAATCACTTTGCCCGGACGCCCCGCATGTCCACGTACTACTTGGCCTGGGCTGTTTGCAATTTCACCTACAGAGAGACGCAGACAGACAGCGGCGTGACGGTCAGTCCCAACACACGAATAAACACAGACCAATGCTGCTGTTGATGCTGTATTAGCCTGTTGAGGAGGTAATATCTCTTCTAGTGATGGCTTATTTTCAGAAAGCATGAGGTTTGTAACACATCTCACAGACTCACAGCTACAGGCGTAAAAAATTGAACGAAGAGAGCAGAAGCACAAATGAGCGCATCTAAAGGTAAACACGTCTAATAAACACAATAAATAGACACGAGACTAAATTCATGGAGTTAAAATAACAATCTAATGATCCAAATTTAATTATCTCCTTTCACATAGCGTGGAAATTAAGCTTTTGTGGTACTCTAATTCATTTTTAAAAACATTTCTGCTGTGATCTTGACTTAATGGTCTCATTATGTACCAAATACCAAATGTTGTTGATTCGGTGGCAGCCCTTTTCTTCTTTTCTTCTGTCATTGCTGCTCTGTTTTCTTCTGGGACTCGTGTTTGTCTCGAGGCTGAGAGGAAAAAAATCTTATGATGAAACCTGTGTGTATAAAACATGAAACGCAGCAGCCTGTTCTCTCGACATAATGTCACATTTTAACCCCCCGTTCATCTCCAGACTGAGTTTCATATCATTGAATCGTAATCTCTGGAGTTAAAATACTAAATATGAGCACAACTGTTTTCTTCAGACATAATTGACATAATGAAGTCCTGATTTGGGAGTACGGGTTTTGTATTTCAGTGTACCCAGAGAAAAGGAGGAGAACAGAATATCACTTTTTAATTCAACATAATTAAGGCAGTTTACCAGTGATGTTAGTGCCAATATGTATCATAATCATACTCATGCAAATAAATAAACTGCTATCTGACTGTGGTTATGAAGATATCTGTGAGACTTTATACCATTTTTGGTGGTAACCCTACCCTACCTGAGCCTATCATTTGGAAAAAGGCAAAGTGGAAAAGTGGAAATGGCCTGTGGTTCTATCATTGTGAGGTTTGGTTTAAATTTTTTTGTTTAGGTTTTTTATTTTTATTACTTTTTTGGGACTTTTATGTTATGAAGACTTGGAGTTTGTCAATATTTCATTTCCTTATTTTAATTTTTTTTTTCTTGCCTCTCCATTGTATCTTGTTATCAAGTCTTGGTTTTTGTTTTGTGATTCCCATTTTGTGTGTTTCTTTTTTATCTTGTGCATTTTCACTGGTTTGACTTTATTTGGTTTTATCTTAATTAGTTTCAGCTGTGTCTTGTTACCTTGGTATTTCAACTTTCTACTTACCTTGTGTACAGTATGTACATAGCCAGTTTGTCTTTTGTCTGAGCATTTGTTTACCTGCCCTCGTGTGTGCCTGCTTTTTTTTGCCCAATCTGAATTCAACCTCACATAGAAATTCACATTCAGATCCTGTTCTGACAAACTGTGAAAATGTCAGTGAAAATTAGTTTATTCTTTGTTCTCCAGTCACCAAGTCTTGGGATAACATTTTAATAAACCAAAAAATTCACAGGGTTGTGGCCGCTGTCATAATCAATGCCGGGGTCACAACCAGTGCCAACTTAGGCCTTTAGAGGCTTAACAAAGCTTTGTTTGCATGTGGGTACCTACATACTGTATTTTTATCAGCCTTTCGAAAAAGATCTGTAATTATAAAACAATGACCAGCACGCTGAACAGGAAGTCTTGGCCTGAATATATCTGCTGGCTACACTGGAAGCCCTGAATCATTCAGATCCTTGGCATTGTCCCCAGAGTCATCAGATGATAGCCAACAGGTTTTCACATTGAGCTACAAATTTTCAGCCATTTTTCAAAAATTGTTCTAACAGTCAGTGGGACAAGGAGGAGAATAACTGATTATTGTAAATAAGTTGTAGTAACATCTTTAACTTTTTATTTTCTTGTCTCCATCTAAATGCAAAGCTGAAACATTTAGCTCCAACTACCCTCAAAAGATGTCAAAGAACTTGTTCTCCATCTCTGATTGTCAGTGGTATCAGGAGACAATACACATCTGATTGGTTTTTACAGTTGAGCACAAATGTGTCTCTGATGTTTAAACATTTTAACTTCCATAAACATGGAGTCGCCTTTATTCATGTTGACCAGCACCAACTCCGTCAATCTGCTTCATGTCATAGACTGTGTATGTGGATGGTGTAGTCTGGGGTCAAGCTGAAAGTAAATGATTGTGACATTAGCTGGTGCTGTTTGCTTTAACCTTTGGTCCTGATTTTATTTATTTAACTATCTCAATCTCTGCCATTTTTTCAAGCCAAAAGTATCTAGGACGTGACCAAATGTTGTAGTTTCAAGTATTGTTGCTTTATCTTAGGTCTAAATATCATAAAGGTGACATACAGTGAGTCCTCCGTGGCCTGCTATATCAGGCAGTGTAGCTGGGAGTAAATCTCCATCTTTAACAATGACAGCGTCTCCTCTGCCTAATTTTTATTCCAAATTTTAAGTTTATTTAGAGATTAATGCTCAAACTCAAAATTCATGTCTTAGATTGAAGACACTGGAGCTGTGAACAAACAGATATGTAAGTATGTAGTAAGCAGAGAGTTTTTCGCTTTTTTTAGGTGCTATTGACATCATTTTAACCATAATTATCCTCACATGCAGTGGGTTATAGTTAGCAATAGATCCTTATCAAAATTTGTGGAAGGACATTTCTCTATAATGACAATAGCTCAATTCATTGAAACAAAACAACCAAAACAGTCCATCAATGCTTTATCACATGAAGGTCAAGTACTTTTCAAACGTACATAACAAAAACCTGCAGTGAGTTAGAGTACTGCTGCAGCTGATCTGGCCTCCACAGTCACTCAGCCTTAATCCAGATGTCATGGTTTGGGACGAGTTGGATGGCAAAGTGAAGGAAAAGCAGCCAACAAGCAGGGGCGATTCCAGGTTTGTTTGCTTTTTAAACGGTGGCTTACAGGGGATCAAGAACCAGTCACGGCTGGCCTGTGGGAAATCAGAAAAATTCAATCAGAAATAAAGACAGCATTGAAAATTGGCTTAAGGAACACTGCACTCTCCGCTGCTCAACTACAGGTAACATGGCAGCACAGCATAACAGCGGAAGAGGCATTTAGATTCTGTACTGAAGAAAAGCAGCAATACTTAATGTTATTATTGCATCAGTCGTTGATTCATGAATGAGTGAGCTGCTTCTATATCAAAGCTGGAGCTCATTTTATTACTTTTTGTACTACTCCCAGTTATCTCAATATATATTATATCCCAAAATGTTAGATTTGTATCTAATATTATTATTTTAAATTATTTGCAATACCAATTATCGAACATGTTGAGCATGTCTAAGGAGCACAAAGTACAAGATTTGCAGTAGTAGTACTAATTTAAAATAGTGAATTTTCATATTAACCTTGGTCAGAATTACTGTATTTTTCAGACCATAAGGCGCACCGGATTATAAGGCGCACTGTCGAAGAACGGGTCTGTTTTCATACAAAAGGCGCACCGGATTATGAGGCGCATTAAGCGAAACAAAACAGATAAGTCAAACTTTACTCAACTCATTCTTCTTGCTTCCTCCACTTCCGTATCATTGATTCATTAATGCTGAATTCTCTCGCAACTGCTCTATTCCCATGTTATTGCAGTATATTAATGACTAACCTCGTATTGTGGATGGATTATCTCAGTTGTTCTCCTGACTGAAGTTTGGTCCGTTTACAGCATCCTGCCATGCGATTGCATTTGTGCCTAACCATCGGGAACCCTCCCATTGACTGTTATAGAGTGGAAAAAAGTTAGCGTTCGTTATCCAGTTTCACTGTGTTTATGTTATGCTAACATAGCTGTGTCGCTAGCGATCACGTAGCGTAGCTAGCGATCATTATATACCAGCTAGTTCAACTTCAGTAACCCTACAAGAGTCACTGCTGTTTAGTTTTCTGTCTTCATTTATGTTGGAAGTGATAGCAGAGCTGTATGTTTTAATTTTTTCAGAAATCTCTCAGTCAGAACATGGTATATCATGTTTAGGTGGAAACTAGCGAGCTAACTTCCTGCTAACTTCTAACTCCGTTAAATTTAATAAATTCTGTTTTCATGGATGCCTGGATGTTAAACTTAATTTTTACACCTGGTAAAGCAGCGACGCTGATCATTTTATTAAAGATGAAAGAATTTAGACAGTTTTTAACTCTCAGTGATGCCGCAGTGTTCGTTTGACTTTGGGACCTGAAGCAGATGGAGTTTTGGACCCAGAATACTCCGCAAGGCTCCTGACTACGGTAGCCATAATGTTCCGACAATCCATCAAGCGGTGCGACATTGTAGCTTACCAGAGTCGTACTGAAACATTTTATGACAGATTTTTGAGCGCCGTGTACCACATAAAATCGGTTCGAGGTCAGTAAGCACAACCAGAATTCATACATAAGGCGCACTGTCGATTTTTGAGAAAATTAAAGGATTTTAAGTGCCCCTTATAGTGCGGAAAATATGGTATATAAGAGTTAGTAATAACTTTCTCACAGCTTTTTCAACTTTTAGTTCAGTGTGATGTCATAGAAAGAATAATTCTTATGTGGACATCTCAGGTGTGCTCCATTGACCTGCAATTTCAATCTTCTGTTTACAGAGGAGCAGGCAATCAGGAGAAAGCTGTGGTGGATTATTTTGAAATATGACTCATCCCAAGCTACCCTGACTCCATGGTGATTAAATGTAACTGTACTACAGTGCTGCACTTGAGTAAAGGCAGTAGTTACTTTCAAGCAATGTTGCTTTCCATGTTCTCATCCAGTAGCATTGGGCTGACATGCTGACAATACTGCAGCCCAGTGGCTTTGGGAGGACCCCAGGGGGCAATTATACTTGAAGGGGGGAGGTTCCACTGCTTTAGACACTCCTCTGCCAAGAGCTCAGCATGTGTTGGAATCTCTTCAAGACTGTTGGAGAAACTCCAGGAGAGAATCTCATGGAGCTGGCTGAGAGACTGAGGAGTGTGCAGAGCTTTTCTAAACCAAATAAGAAACCTAAAATTTAAAACCTATATTCAGTTGTTAACATGTTTGTCCTTTGAAGGTATTTCTATATTTTTTTCCATATTATTCACTTCAGTATTGATCCACAATGCAGAAAATGGTTAAAAATGAGGAAAAACTCTTCAGCAGGTCTGTCAAGACTTTACATGACTGGTAGTGCATGTAAATTTATTTGGAAAAACTAATATTATCATCTATAAATAAATGTAGGGGCAGGGGTACCCCTGAGCAAGGTACTGTCCCTACACGCTGCTCCCCAGGTGCTAGATTGGTGGCTGCCCACTGCTTCACTGTGTGAATGGGTTAAATGCAGAGAGGAATTTCCCCACGGGGATCAATAAAGTATACATTATTATTATTATTATTATTATTATAGCAAAAAGACCTAGTTTTGTTGCTGGGTCTTGCTCTGCTGATCTTGCTGTGATGCATTTTCATCTCTAGAGCCACAGTGCTAAATCACTAGAGTACTCCTTTCAGCAACAAAATACCCAAGCTCCTTCTTACCTTGATATAATGAGGCAATAATGCCATGGTGGACGCTAACACAGTTTGTCATGTTGATAAAATGACACTTTAAACATGCTGTCGCAAGACAACAATGCTTGATATCTCAAGCTAATGCTGTGGTTAGATCGCTGTATCAGGACTACTGAGTTAAAATCATTATTCTAAAGTCTAAATATAGAGATAACAGTTTAATATCCGAATATGATGTAATTAAGTCGGATTGAAACGTTTATCTGGGGATGACATGGCAATTAAGATGTGAACTTCAGATACCATTTTGGTGTCTTGAGATAACAGATAATTAGCTTGCTTCCTTACAGGTCGACATGGTTTTATTACATTCTTATTCCTCATTGGAGTTGTGTCAATATAGCTCGATGTGGAAGGAGGCCAGTGGACCAAATCTAAGACACACATGAACTATCTGTGACTGCCAAATGTGGATACATGGACTCCCTGAGCCACTCCAACATCAGTCCCACTTTCCCGCAATGCCAATTTTTAACTAGAGGCAAATATTTTTGCAGGAAATCGTAGAGCGGAATGTTTTGTAGTCCTCTTATTTGTGAACCATGTTGCCAATAGAAAAACTCCTTTAAGTCCTCAATACAATGTAATTTATTATTCGTGTGTGGCTCATACAGATTATTACTTTTTTTTGTTTTACCTATTTTACCTGTTTAGCTATGTGGCCTAAAGTCCTGTGAGATTATTTGTATGCAACATAAATAACACAACAATGTATACCTGCTGCTAAACCGATGGTAAGTGGCGGCACCTCGTTACTGGAACACAGTGTTGGTTTCTGTGCAGCCATTTTCCTCTTTGCCAGGTTTCAGTTTAGATTTTTGTGAAGGAGTCATTCTCCTGAGTCATCGAGTGACCCCACTGACTGGCCACTTGGTGGCATGCAGTCTGTTGATATCACATTTTTGTCTCAGATTGCTTGGAGCCCCAGGCAAGTAGGTACTAAAAAAGTACCTGGTACCAGGTACCACAGCCTAATGGAAATCCCTAAAAATTGAGTTAAGTCGAGTTGAGCTGAGGACCTACTACTGGAGAAGGGTTAATTGCGTGTTCTTATATCAGGCATTGTCAGTGTGTTTGCGATCATTTTCACACTGAAAAAGGAAGCTTTTGACAATCAGATGCTTTTCAGATAGTGTTGCATGGTGGATCAAAATCTGACTGTGCATTTCTACATTTATGATTCAATCCACATCCAAGTAAGCTAAGCACATTCCAAGGTGTGCTTTAAAAAAAACATCCTGAGTTATAAACAATTGAGCCAGATTTGAGCCATTGTCGGCACCGAGAACAAGACCAGTGAGCTGTAGCCAAATGTTGTGGCTGAGCCTAGAGAGAGTCCACCCACAGGTCTGTGTCTCCAGCTCCTTTTGCAGCTTGGTTTCTGGGCTTTAGTGTTTATCATGTCTATCATGTTTCTGCTTTGAAAGTTAAATCTGGACTTGCCTGTTATCCCATCATCCTTTAACAGCCATAACATTTAAAACAGAAATATGCACATGCACACGTCCATGTTCTTATGCAAGGACAAATACATGCACGACCTTGTTTCTCATCCTCCTTCTTTTTCCTCTCCTCCGATCATCACTCTATCAGTGTAATTACAGCTCATCCATCTCGTCTGCCAGAAACTCAAGGACAGCACTCCAACTCTCTCTCTCTCTCTCTCTCTCTCTCACACACACACACACACACACACACACACACACACACACACACACACACACACACACACCGCTCTGGAGAA
>VUQG01004074.1:2249-13441 GCA_015106755.1 Etia nguti
CGTTTCCTCCCCTCCCTTCCTCACTGGCAGTGCGCTGACAGAGCTGTCAAAAGGTAGCCGAGTGCATCGCGCACGCTGTGCAACCCTGACACATTAACTTTTGCTACATTTACACATTTAACATAAAATCTAATCTTTGCTCTCTTTTTTATATTTAAAATTGCAGACAAGCTAAATACTTTTCGGTTTTTAAAAAAAAAATAAAAAAAATAACTTTGTTACGTTTCCTTTGCTTCTTTAATGTTGCTGCTCTCCGCATTTCATCGTAGTCTGTCATAAAAATGAGTAACAGCGTGTAAAATGCGCTCAGCATTACCTGTCTGGTCTGCGTTAGAGGCTCCGTGACTGGCCGCTTTTCCCAGATTCTTTGGCACCCTCTCCTCGTCCTCGTTGACCCCGCACTTGGAGCTGCTCTCCTCAGCCGAAGCAGCCCGGCTTCTCCGGCGAATCGTGTGCACATCCTCGTCAGTGCCCAAGAAGCCAGTGGAGTTAAGGGGCTGAATAAAGTACTCTTCGCCCTTGAAGTAGAATCCGCCCCTGAGTCCATGGCACAGGTTGAGCGCAGCGGCGGAGCGCTCATCTCCGTTCACCGTGCCCGAGTAGAAGCAACCCGGCTCGGCTCCGCTATTGGGTTTCGGCGTCGGTTCGGACACGGGAGTCCCCACGATGTGGAAGACAAAACCTGGCGCCAAAAAGGTCTGGTCAGGCTCTAGACGCAAAACCAGCTGCATGCCAAATACGTCCAACCGGTACACCCTCATTTCCGCCTCCTTCTCGCTCTCCTCCGCGGAAAGAGTCCGCCACGGTTCGGTTTCGCTTTCCGACCGGGCCGTCGGGTCTAACCTGATCGGCACAACGGTGCCATCCTCCCAAGCGCCGTGAGCTGCGCCGACGCACAGAGCGGCAATTAAACCGATGCAAATGTGTAAAAACGACATCATGGAACTGTGAAATCCAACAAGTGGAAAGATAAACTGAGAGTAAAGTCTTTACAATGAAGCAAGTAAATCCCTTAAAAATCCACCATGAACTAAAAAAAAGGTCTTTGAACTCACAAAACCCCCCAAACCCAATATTACGCACACGTATATAGATCTAAACAAATATCTAAGAAAAAAATCAAATCCAGTGCAAAACTCATTTAAAAGTTATGTGCAGATTTGAACTGTTGTAAAGAAGTCCGTTCATTAAACGACAATAAGTGTTGTAGCAGTAAAATCCAACAGGTCGCCTTTATCTCTCTCTCTTTCTCTCAAACTGAGATGTCTCCGTATCTAAATCTAGCTGTCAGGTCAGAGGCAGGTCTTTGCTCTGCAGGACCGTCTGGTCTGTTCTGCCTTCTGTCAGAACTCAGCCGGTCCCTCCTATTTATCCCTGTATCCCGGGACCACCCCTTTCCTGAGGGCCCTTTGATCTGAGTGGGGCCGAATCCCGTGCGCAACGAAAACGCACCAGCGACCTGGAGCGTTGCCATGATAATCAATCATTGTGGAAGAGAGAGAGGGAACTCTTGGCAGAGGAACTTTTTTCTTCTTTGGTCCGTGTTTATCTGTCACAACAGTTACTCTTAAAGCCCCTCACGGTGTCATTGCTGTATTTGGGTTATATTAGCATTCACCTTATAATATAGACTTTTGAAGAATTTCACTGGAAACGTCTTAAGACCCCTTTTAGTGTATACCTGATAAAGCTTTTTTTTTTTTTTTTTATAGAGGCGGTGTTCTTCTTTCTCATTTAAAGCTATATAACGTTCATTAGACGTTAATCCATTTCCAGCATGGCGAAGGCGTGTAGTGGCTGATGTGGAGCAGTATTGTAAGTGTCACTGCAGCTGGAGAAGGGAAGCTGGAGAATGGGAACAATATCGTGCTGGCCTGGGCTCCAGAAGCCGTACTTACCTTCTCTGTGCCAAGCCGGCTGTGGTGCGCCGTGGCCAGGTTCCTACGCTCTGCTCCCCGGGGAGAGGGAGCAGAGAGGGGCCGCCGAGGTCTTAAGGTGGAGCGGTTCCTCCACTGGGCTGTTTCTGCACTACAGCCACGGCAGGCACAGCCCCAGCCCTCCGGCTCCTTCCCCCGCCCGCACCGACTGCTGATCTCCTCTTAGACACAGGAAGACTTTACGCTGGAGTTTCATTAAAAAGTAACTGGCAAAGCAGGGTTCCTGTTATCTACAGTGCTTCAAGACACGTCAGAAATGAGTGAAAATACCCTCCGCATTTTTTATTTTTTAGAAATCATCAAAATAATTATGCAGTTTTTAAAGGCAAGCATACTGATATTACCCTTAAATGTTTAAGGTTAGAGCAGTAGTCATAATCATATATCTAATATTACGACTTTAAAGACACATGTGTGAAATTATTGAATTAACTTTTTGGACCAAGTTTGATAGCTCCTACATTGCTTATTCTCTCTCCGTCTCTATTTTTTGTGTTTGTTTTTACTGTTGATTTACAGAAGCAAACATCAGTGATGAGTGTGAATGGACAGATTGTGGAAGTCCACCTTAAAAGCAACAAGTTCGAAAAAAGAATAACTGTAACTTCGTCACCTTCCAGTAGATGGCAGGTAATTGTTTAGGAATGTCTCCAGGCAGTTGGAGAAATTTTCCACGACCCCATAGAGCAACCATAAGCGTAGCCGATAGGTGCTGCTCTTGCATCAGAAATGGGGTGAGCTGCCGAACGCGTGGGGGCAGCCTTTCCACATAAAGCAATGGTGCCTGTGCTTTAGGGTGCTGATTATGCGAAGCAGAAAGGTTATGAGATGATAAATGTCTATAGAAACGACAGACAAATGATATAAACATTTCCCTTTCTGCAAAGGAAAAACGTGAGGTGTGAAAGTTTTCCCCTGAGACAACATTAACTGGTGATCAAGATGGACATTTGTCCACTTAAGCCAGATGCAGTGTAGGAAAGTTAACAATGTAGCTTCACCAAAATCCTATATTTTATTGAATAAACTGCATTAGCACATTTCAAATGGTAAGTAGTAGTGAAAGAAAACACAAAAAATAATGAATCAGAGAGATATAATCATTTCTTGTCGAATAAATGCTCATTTTGAATCCGATGCCAGGAATATGATTCAGAAATACTGGGACGAGGCATGCTTACCAATGTGGAGCATCAGTGCTTGGGGAAAACAATTACTTAAAAATAAGTCACATAATAATTTGTTCTGTTTGTTCCAGTAGATTGGTCTTTGTGTACAGCTGACCTGGGCTGCTACTCCATATTCACTGCTCTTTGTGGATTTAGCCAGTTGAATTCAACAAGCAGATTTCCAGTTTCATGAGAGAGTTATATGGCTGATCTTTCAACCCCTGGACATTATAAAGCTAGTCTAAAGTTTGAATTAAGCATCATCATAAATAGAAATCTGCTACCCAAATATAACCTAACCTGGACCATGAACATGATAGCCTGCTCTGTAGCAGTCCAGCCTAAGCATCACTATAATCTTCTCTATACGGTACTGCCAACTAAACAGTTTACCATACAGGAAGCAATGCCATGCTGCAACATGCAAAACATTAATTCATTCCACAGAAGTATGCATTAGCCTGGGTTTTACACCTAATGATTCTTTAATTGAACTCAAAAATACCTTAAGTAACTTAAAGTGATTTATGGATCATTCTGAGCCACTTTAAGATCTGTTTCTGCATGCATTGTTTACATGGTAGAATCTTAACGTGCATGCTTGGATGCAGTGTTGAGGAGTAACGGAATACACGTACCGGCGTTATGTATTTAAAATACAAAATATGAGTAACTGTATTCCGTTACAGTTACTGTTTAAATAGGTGATATTCAGAATACAATTACTTTGTTGAAATAAACACGGCGGTCATTTCCTGTATCATCTGTTTCATAATGTCTCCATACAGTTAAGCACAATCACTACATGACAGGAACACAAGCTTAATCTATCTTAATAAACATAGTACACATGTATGCCTGAATAAAAACAAACAAGTGAGATTTATTTTTATTTTAGTAAATACTCAAAACTTACAATAGACAGCTGGGGTTTGGAAGAGAATTGAACAAATATTCAAAATATAATCTGATAATTTTTGGAGCAGCCTTCAGGATCTCCACATATTAACATGCTGTTTTTAGACTTGATGGATAGCATTAACAACCTGCTAGCTGCAAATATTAATGTGCAGTTCCACATGATTATTAACAGACAAAAAGAAACCATATTACTGATGCAGAAATAGTTTTCTATACGAGATCACTGCCAAAAGTGCAGCCTTACCTAATGTCCACCCTACTGTTATTCATTTTATATTAAGATTTTAAAATCTAGTTGGTATTGGTATGGTGAGGAGCCTTCAGTAATAGTAATAAATCACACAGCAATAGTACATTCATGACAATATATTAAGTAATCCAAAGTATTCAGAATACATTACTCTCATTAAGTAACTTAACGGAATACATTACAAAATACATTTTGGGCCATGTATTCTATAATCTGTAGTGGAATACATTTTAAAAGTAACCTTTCCAACACTGACTGTGTGGCAGCTGGAGGTTGGTGAAAATCTTATTTCTTCTCAGGTCCCTTCTGTAACGGAGGTGAGTGACTGTGTTTTGGCACCTCATGATCCTTCTGAGAAAGAGAGTGAGATAAATACTGATGTCCCGAGGTTTGGGCCCATCTATGAAAAGACTACTCATGTTTTTGAAATGTCCAAGATGGAGAATAGTCTGGCCATGCCACTCAGGAACATAAAGGCTGTCACTGAGAATGATTTTGTGAACACTTATGCTGTGGCAGATTCTGGTATGATTAAGTTTGATCATGAACTGTTAAGTGACGTTTCCATGAACAATGATGTGAGTGTTTTTCATATAACTGAACTTATCCCTTCCAAGTCTGAAATTTTGGTTGAATCATGCTCTAAGGATAAAAAAAAACAACTAAGGATAACACAGACTGTGTCAAAGTCACTGCCAAACCTAAAACTGTTTTCATGTCTGTGCCTCATGAACGGGAGATTGGCTGTTAGGCCTCCAAACAGGCCGGAGATGCACATGTTTTGTTTCCCTCAGTTAATGTGGGCAAAAGAACTATTACTACTACTACTAATTCTGGGGGTAATAATGTTGAAAATGTTGATCATGAACTCCCATTTGGTGTTAAAGATGTAAATACAACTTCTGATTATGGGCACTTTGACTTTGGAAGGAACACACTGCCAGTACATGACTGTGTTTTGAGGCCAGAGAGGGAGGGAGTTATTTCTCCCAGAACTGTTAGTTTGCTTTCAGAGTACCCAGGGAGTGTTATGATGGACAATATTGAGACTGGACCTTCTGCGCTAAAGCCAGCTAAGACTGTTTGCACCAACCCTGAGTTAAGTGAACTGGCTCCTCAGTCACCACGGCCGGCCTCCTGAACTGTGTCAGCACCGCTGCTTTCAGCATGGTTTAGTTGCATGAGCTGTTTGTCATTGTGGGTTTCCTGTGAGTTTCACATATCACAAGGCTTATTGAGGCTAGCTTTATTGTCATTTTTGGGTTGTTGTAACTTTGTGTGGCTGACTCATTAAGCAAAGGATTAGTCTTTTTGTATGACTTTTTTGTGATGTGTCCTAAAACAAATTTAGTATGTTGAGTTGTATTTCCTGTAGAAAAAGCCACTCTAACCTATCAAATGCTCTGAACTACTACAGTATAGGCTTTGTTAGTTATAATCTTCCACTCTACCAGTAAAAAGTAACAACTGATAAAACAGAAAACAGAGCAAAAGAGTTTTTCTAAAATGTTCTAAAACCCGTGAATCAGTAAAAAGGACTAGATGTTACAGTCCCTGATCATGCATTGCTTAAAATGGAGAGACAAAAGGTACTTTGAGCCAAGCCCTTACCAAGTACTAAGTATTTCCAGCCCCTCCCAAGTATTTTGTATTGCCTGAACCTAACCATAGAAAAATAAGAATAAAACTGACGAAAAAGTAATCCCAGTAAGACTAAAAGAATCTGTTAACAGTCACGTGTCAGACAAGTCAACAGAAAATTTAATTACCATTATAGTTCTTTTTGTTAGTTTTTATGGTTTAAGCCAGCACTGTAAGACATGCTTTATTAAATAGATTTAGTCCAATTTAATTTCTAGGTGGCCAGCCCAGTAAAAAAAATAAATAAACAAACAAAAAAACCCTACACATAGCAATCTATTTTTCTCTTAATTTAAAAAAGTGCAAGTATATTCTAAAAACTTCTAAAACAAAACAAAACAAGTAATTAACAATCCACTCCAGCTCTACCACCTGAGCTGTGGCTAGGTGGTAGAGCGGGTCACCTACTCACTGGAAGGTTGGTGGTTCGATCCCAGGCTCCTCTGGTCTACATGCCAAATATCCTTGGGCAAGATACTAACCCCATGTTTGCCTACTGGTGGTGGTCAGAGGGCCCGGTGGCACCAGTGTCCGGTGGCCTCGCCTCTGTCAGTGTGCCCCAGGGTAGCTGTGGCTACAATGTAGCTTGCCATCAGCAGTGTGTGAATGGGTGAATGACTGAATGTAGTGTAAAGCGCTTTGGGTTCCTTAGGGACTAAGTAAAGCGCTATACAAATACAGGCCATTTACTTACAAACCAGATGACATAAAGCCTGAAACATCTTACTAAAAACAATTTAAATTAAAAAAATATATTTTTGTGTGCATTTCAATTCACCGTGGAGCTACAAAAACACGAAACCTTCACATGCAGAGTATTTTAGAACCAAAATGTCCCTTTTCGAACCACAAAAATATCCAATAGTCATACCAATTCAAACAAATTACTGAGATCAAAAAGTATTTTCTGTACATTTTCAGCCCTTTGCAGTGAAGTTGACATCACCAGAAACAGAGGAGCTTGGAGCAAAATATTTATGATATTAACAATTCATATTAATACAGTTTTCACACTTATACACAAAACAGCTCCACACTAAGATGTATAATATCAATATTCTACACCTTAGAAATATTGATAGCAGAATATGTGCAGAAGTCAGAACTTTGTGTTCTCTTCTTTTGCCTCTGCGATGCCTGACGGATTTCCAGGGCAGCGTAACACATATCTTCATCCTAAGAGTTCACATTTGTTGTTAGAAGCTCAATTTTTTACTACTGTAACGCTATTACTGTAGTATAATATACTGTTAAAACATTTTGTAAATTACCTCATTTATTCTTGTTAGACGTCTTGTTTTAGGACGTATCTGGTCAACTTCAGGTTCTTTAGCTTTGAAAAAAAATTCCCTTTCATAATCAAACAATGGACTAAAAGTAGAAATGTTTTGATTCGGATTTTCTTGATTTAAATGAACAGCATATGAATAGTAATACTTACAGTTATTAAATCTTTTCTTACATAGGTGATAAACTAGAAGCGAGGAGAAAAGTGAGGAGATGCCAGCAAAAACTGGATAAAGAGAAACTAGCAGCATCCAACATAGGTCACAGTTCTGAGGAGGTCATGATGCTTGCTGGAACCTGTATCAAACAAAAAGCTCTAATGAGTAGGTTAATTATAATTTAATCTCATAAAGGAATTTCATGATTTATTTGACCATGACCATAAAATGAATGCTATTATCAATTCTTCTGTTATGACAGTATTCTTCACAGAATGAATAGACATTTTTGAAATTTGTAACTGCTATACAATTGTGGCTTTTTCTTTGATTTCTTGACATGGGTTGATTGATTTTGATAACTGCACTGCGCTACTGTTTTTTCCAATTGTAAACTTTTTTTCCAGAAATAAAGTGTAAAGAAAAAAAAATCCCAGAGGTTTGTGATACTGTGATTATATGAAAAATAAATGTATACCAAATGGTGTGCATGGAAGTAGCAAGGCGTCTCTGATTTTGTAGGAATTCTTTGAAAAACAATATTAAAAAACAATATTTGACCTTTCATTCTAGATGAGCGGTTCTGGTAAATTATGATGCACAACATCTACTCAAATTACATATTAACTAAGATCACACAAAATATCATACAAAAGAAAAACCTGACAAAAACACTTACCTATTATGATTCTTGTTGTGGCCTTGCCATACATGTAAAAAAAATCTGGGCGGGATAAATTTTTTATCCTCTAGCCGTTGTTGTTCCGTTCCACAGTAGTAGAGGCCTTCATCAGAATCAGTGACTTTTAAAATCATAAGGTCATAGGACTCAGAGGAAAAATTTCTCACAAATTGAAAATGAGATAAAGGTCGCAGTGGGTCAAATCTGTTATTTCCCCGTGAATTATATTTCAGTTTTAAAACAAGAGATGGCTGGTTCTCATGAGAACAATCCCTGTACCATACTATATATACTCCAGAGGATAATTTGCAGTCACAATAGAGGGTGATGTTGTGTCCTGCCTGGATTATCGCTTCTGATCCAGGAATCCAATCCTGACAGGAGACCACTCCTGGAATACAAACAGAATCATATAAGAAAATGAAAATGTGAAGCGGTTTACTTGAATTCCCTTTAAATCTGGTAAAAAAAAATTCCTTCAACAACAACAATAAGAATGACAATGCAGTCAATGATTATTCTTAAAATGGAACCAGAAAAAACATCTAATTTTTTTAATCCGAAGAATTACCCAAGAGAACAACCACAAACACATGCAGCCCAGCCATCTGTGATGACAGTCAAGAGCTCAAAGACAGCTAGAGTGGATATCGTGCACATGACATAGGTAAACTCTTCCATTTAGGGAAGTCAAAGCGGTGATTGGCCTGTCATGCAGAAATTTCTCTTTTGTGATACTCTTCTTGATATCTCTTTGAACTCTGGTGAATATTAAAAGTTTATCAGTGTTTATTAATATCTTTAGATTGGGTGAAACACAGAAAAACGAGCCTCATAAAATTTGCTAAATACTGTAAAAGGGTCTGTTTTGAGCCAAGCCATGATCTTTTCCTAGCCTTATCAAGTTATTTTATTGCCTGAGTCTAACAAAACCAGAGAAAAAGAATAAGAAACCAAAAAGTAATCCCAGTAAGACTCAAAAGGCTTTCTGTCACATGTTTTTTTTTTTTTTTTAATTTCACTTCTGACCTCTAACCTCCTAAAGGGGTATTTTATGGTCCTTAAACCACATGGGTCATATAAGAGAAGAACAAATGACTTGTATTACTGCTTAGTTTGAATAAACTGATAAATAAATCTAGTAAAAAATAGAAACCTCAAGACCTCAGTTGGTTTGTATTGATAAATTAAATTACATTGATTACTTATAAGTTACATTTATTCATCATCAGAAATACCATCATTTCACTTTGATCCGGTGAGAAACTTAAGTGTCTCCTGTTTCACTGAGTAAACTGTTTTGTTTAAATGTATGTGTGTGTGTGTTTCTTGGGTCGGGGTTTTGGCAGAAGGCATAATAAACACTTCATTTTCAAAACTTTAGAATTTTCTGGCAATTATTTAAAGGTTCAGGCTTTAAAAGGTTAAGATAAAGGAATTGCCAGCAACCCTAAGCAGGTAAGAACAGCAGCATTTCTTCTTTTTTTACACATAGCATTTAGCCAGAGAGGAATCATTTTTCTGAACTATACTGAGTAAGCAGGGAAGCACATCACATTATTAAAGACCAGAATCCACCAATATCACTGAGATTTTAATAGGTTGTTCATCCTCTGGTTTATTTGTTAAAGGCAGATCCCTCAGCTCTTCATGGTGACTCTTTAGTGGGCTAAATGGCTTCTATTAACCCCACCCCTGTTCTCTGCTTGCTGTCAATTGATGTGCTTGTGCTTTAAGGCTAAACACTCAGCAACAGCATGCCCCTTTTCATGAAAATTACATTCCCTTTCAACCTTTGGAACAGAGGAGTTATCACAAACCCATTCCTATGGGTGAAAGCAAATTAGGAGCTTTCAAAGTTGCTGAAGAGTCAAGCCAAATCAGCAAAAAACAAAAGCCTTTAGTTAAAATGCAAACACAAAAAAACAATTTAAACTTACAAATAAGCTCCTTGCAACTCAAGGAAAAACATGACAAAAGGGTGGTGATTAAACAAAAATGGGTTGTCTCCTCTACTGGCTTTCTTTCGGAAAGTTAACACAAAACAGTGAAACTGATCATTTACTGAGAAACAAGCAAAACAAGCTAACATTAAACCTAATATAAACAATAGCATAGCATAGACAAGCTCTCAAAAACTTGTGGCGCTCTGATTGGAAACCAAAATGGCCACAGACTCTGAAGTGCAGCTTCAAACCCTTTATATAGCCCCCAGTGACTCAGCCTTCAGCCAGTGAGTTTAAAAAGGGGCCAATAAGAATAAAAAGGAGGAAATCCAGAGGCCGGGATGTAGAAGCAGCATAATATACACTAACCCTTTACATTTTACATTCTATATAGACTTTGCTCTCAAGCATCATCAGATTGGACAAGGACTATCTGATCATGTGATCTGCCATCTTTATTTTTATGCTTGCTGTGGTCTTGTGGTATTTTTTCTAGGTCAGCCTGTTTGACAAACTGTGACACTTTCTGTATGTCAGTAATGAGGTCAGTGCCCCCGCACCACAGCCCCCACCCCCACTTCCACCCCACCCTCTAAACCAATTCAGTACATGAAAAGTATTATTACAAGGGAGCTGACATTTATAATTGATATATAATACAGAAAAAACATGTAATTATTGGTTCTGACCAAGTTTCTGTAATTAATTTTAAAGATCTATTAATACCAAATCAGTTATTTCATTTTAAATTTATAATGACAAACTATCATTAGTGCCTTTCACATTCAGTCAAAGCACTTGTTATAGTTGTGTTCGAAAATATGATGATTGAAGGAATAATCTGTAGGTTTATGACCCTATTACAAAGATAGCTGAAAATTTTTAGTTTTAATTAAGCAATACATCAAACAGTTCAGCTAACTGAGCTGGGTCTTGAAATCCTTGTAATATCGACTTTGCTTTGGTGTTCTACTGGCATTTGGAGTTGATGAACTTACACTGTCCACCAGAGGGTGCTATTTCTATTGGAACAGATATTTATTGGAACAGCCTACCACATATTTAGTATATTGTTAGTATAATGTTAAAACAATGTTTTAGTTAAAAAAAGATTTTTTAACTAAGACAGTGACAAACAATTATTACTAATAAACAATATTTACTAATCATCAGTAATGTTAAAATGTATAATATGTTTATG
>VUQG01004077.1:8638-21605 GCA_015106755.1 Etia nguti
CCCAACAAAAACGCAAACACAAAAAGTGACATCATTTATGGGTTTTTAAGCTTCATCTTTACGACTATCACAATAATTGATGCCACAAAGACCTTTAACACAAGAATTCCACAGACGTACATTTAAAAAAATTAGAATATGTTTTATAAATGTTACAATATTAGAAATTTGATAGATATTTAAGCCCAGGTTATTCATGTCAAGTTAATTAGAAATCAATACCTATTATCCATTTACTCCTACATGATGTTTGTGTAAACATCTGTCATGCTTCCCTTATCTTATTTTTACTGAACTACAAACTTAAAGTATATTTAAAAAAAAAACCAAAGACAACAAAATGAATATATATACAAAATACAGTATTTTTCCATTAAATGTAAATACAACCCAAATAGCAAGCTTCCTTAGCAGAGGTTTCCGCTTCTTGATAGTTTTTGTAATTTAATTCATATATTGTATATTCATTACATGTGAAGCGAAATATTTCAAGCCTTTTGATTTTGATGATTTTCGCTTATACTCATGAAAATTGGAAATCCAGTATTTCATTCTTTCAATAGTAATTTACTCCAATGAAATATTCTAACAGTAAAAATACCGTGTATTTCACAGTCTAGTTCAGCACATACAGCTATAATCATGGAGAAGACTGCTGATTTGACAGTTTTCCAGATAACATTCATCGACACGCTCCATAATCACTGTAAGCCACAGAAGGTCATTGCTGAAAAAGCTGGATGTTAGCAGAGCGCTGTATTGAAGCATATAAAGGGAAAGTTTACTGGAATGAAAAGTGTGGTAGTAAAAGGTCCATAATCAACAGAAATTACCGCAGCCTTTAGAGGCTTGTCAACAAAAGTCGATTTAAGAACTTGAGAGACCTTTGCAAGGAGTGGACTGAGGCTGGTGTCAGTGCATCAAGAGCCACCATGCAGACGTCTTCAGGAAAGGTGCTACGACTGTTGCATTCAGTATCAAGTCACTCCTGAACCAGAGACTACATCAGAAGCATCTTCACTGTGCTAACGAGAAAAAGCACTGGACTGTTGCTCAGTTGTTCAAAGTCCTCTTTTCAGATGAAAGTACATTTTACATTACATTTTGAAATCAAGGTCCTAGAGTCTGGATGAAGAGTAGAGAGGCACAGAAACCAAGGTGTTTGAAGTCCAGAGTGAATTTTTTACAGTCTGTGATGATTTGGGGTGCCATGTCATCTGCTGGTGTTGGTGCTGGTTGGTCCACTCAAAGTCAATGGAGCTGTTTACTAAAGTCCGATTGATTTTAGACATTATTAGCCAATATTGGCTATTTGCTTATCTATCAGTATCTGCATTTGCAATCCTGATAAATGAAATTTAAAAGGGTAAAAGACAGATGGGAGAAACCCTTCAACCATGTTATTATTGCTGACATTAAATACTTTGTCCACCAGAGGGCAGTCTATAATTTCCTTGTTGGCAACACAGATGTTTGGGAACGCCACAAACACAAATATAATCTGGCAGAGCCTAAATAAGTAAATACGCTAAATACTACACTTAACAGATGTTAGGGAAATCTGTTTGTAATATTTCGTGTGCCTAAAGAAACAAATATCAGCTGGTATTTCAGAATGTTGGATTTTTACATCCAATATTCACCAAATATTGATATCAGAATCCTACAGTGGTTGGAACATACTGTCTATCAGGAGCGTGCTTCATGCTTCCATCTGCCTACATCTTCCAACTTCCTACAGTGCCAAAACTACTAGTTTGCTCACTATGTTATTGGTGTGCTTGACTGGCTAGCTAACTCACCTGACATGAATCAGTAATGAATCTATGGCCTGTCATCAGAAGAAGATGAGGAACACCTGACCCAAAAGTGCAGAACTGAAAGCTGCCATCAAAGCAACCTGGGCTTCAATCATAGCTCAGCACTCATTAGTGGTAAAGGAACCCCAACAAAGTACTGAGTTTATAAATGTATGTACTTTTAAGAAGTTGGATATTTCTGTATTGTATTTCTTGATTGATCTTAGGAAACATTCAAATAATCTAAGACACATGAGTTCTGATTTTCATGAGCTATAAGCCATAAAAAGCCTTGAAATATTTGCTTAATTATGAAAACTTTTTATTAAATATTTACTCTAAACTATTGAGATAAAGAAAGAAAATCACCCCTGCAGTTGTTGTGAAGGGAGGAACGATCTCAAATCAAAACTCTTTGGGGGGGGTTTTGTGCCAGGCTATAAACGTGCTTTTTAATGGCGTTCAGTTGGGCATTTTAACATGAGAGTCTGTTGTGATTGACTCTCTTTTGGATCCACCCTCAAGTGTCCATCTGAGGAACTGCCGGTCTTGGCATTTCTGCATACCCGGAGACTTCTGCTTGATTTCACACATTAATTGTGTTTCAGTTGGTCCAAGCTTGACCTAAAGTGGGAACCTCCTCTCTGTGGGTGGAACGGTGTTGGATTCATATTGATTGCTGTTTATAGCACCAGGCTTGTCGGGGGGGTTGTCTCTGTTGTTTTTGTTGTTGCATTGGGCGCTGTGTTGTGTTGGCAGCGACAGCTTGTTAACGTCTAACTCGTCATCTCCTCCTCCTCTTTCGTGCCAACTGGCTGCTCTTCCCCGCTCACCTACAGTACATCACAACAGAACCCCACGCATCCATCTGTACGACTGCCCCACCCCATTCATCTTTCTGCACACCAACCCAAATGAAACGCATAGAGACATGCAGTAGAAACGCGAGATAAAGGAGGAAAGAGACATCTTTAAGAGGCATGACAATCACAGGGCAGATGATAAATAAATAGGAAAAACAGACAAGTAGCATAGATTGTTGCAGAGTTTTGTCTGCACTAATGTGATGCCTAGGAGGACAATCAGTCAAGCGCAACAAAAGATAAATGAGAAAGATGCAAAATTTTATTTAGTTAAGTCAAAGTAACTCAATCTTACAGTACTTCAAAAGCGATCGAAAAGCACAGCGACGTGAAATAATGGTGAATTATCTAGAGAATGCAGCATCCCACTATTAAAGCATAATACTGTAAGTTACATTGAACAGAAGCAATACCAGCTACAGAGGATGCACTTATTTACTAGACGAAATGTCTTTCAGATGCCCTCTAAGCAAGCTGCTCTGCTTCTCTGTGGATTATTGGAGCAAAAAACACTTGAAATCAGGTCATGCCTTTTTTTCCTCAAGAAAAAAAAAAGAAATTCTGGAAAGTAGTCTCTTCTGTACAGCTAGAAAAAAAATTCACTAAAACCACGCTTTTTAAAATTTTTATAATTCCCTATCCAGAAGCATCATCAGTACTGGCAGACTGTATAATCATACCATATAATATAAAGAACAGTAACATGTAAAAAATGATTTTATCTTCACCTGTGTAAAAGCCTACACCTGCACAGTGCTTGGGCACACTGTTTCTTTAGGTAGTGAACTTAAAAATAAATGTACGCCTGGGGATCTTTGAGTTTTAGTTTCTCCTTCACGTACACTGTACAGTGAAGTCATTTCATTACATCGACAAACCCTGCCATAAACACAAAATGGCAAACATTTTATTGACCATAATTCCCAGTTATACTGTGACAGTGTCTCTAATATACTTTATATTTTCTGTGCTTGGCTTTTGACACTACCGAGGGACACATACTGAAGTAAATGGTAAAGTTCAGGCTGCCAGGTTGCATTTGTTGTTCTGACCTTTGTGATGAAGACAAAGAGGCAGACAACGGAGATATGGAAGAGCGGGTGGAGCTGCTGTTTTGGAGTGTTTAGTCGAGCTTCTCTGCTGCCCACGTTGTAATATCCTCCTAGGGCTGGTTAAAAATAAGCAATTACTCTGACACCCCACTAGGGACTGCTGTGTGCCGTTCATCTCCCCCCTCTAGTACTGGGATCACAGCCGACATGACAAAGCCCCGCTAAATAAGCTGAAATCCTAGATATGGGAATTCCTTTCTGATCTGTGTCACAGTTCTCGCTTGACTTCAAATGCACATGGCGTCTTTGTGTTTGTGACACTTTTTCAGCATGTGCGTTTTCTGATCTGACTGTCCTAATAGATGAGGGGTTTTGTTAACACAAAAGCAGATGACTTGAAAACGTGATTTGAAGATGAAAGAGGCGTGTTTAATTTTTTTCTTTTTTTTTCACTTAGCCTTTTAAAAGTAAAAGCCATTTCCTACCAGACATCTGGAGGAAAACCCACCTCCTACCGCCTATCTTCTGATTTTCTATTTGTCCTCTCTCTGATGCCAGTTGACAGAGAGCAGTTTGTACTGTGACACATGATGATCCGTATCATAACACAGATTCATGTGCCGTGTTGTCTCAGCAACTTGTAATCTCCGCTACCCTGCTTGTGCCACATCTGTCGCTGGCTACGTCTCACACCATAATGCTTGTGCAACCTTTAACCATATGCTTGTTGGACAAGTGTGTGTGTGTGTGTGTGTGTGTGTGTGTGTGTGTGCGCGTGTGTTTGAGGGGTTAGCTAACTGCTGATGGCTTTGCAGAACAGCTGACCTGTTGCCAAGGTAACCGATCTGCAGTGACAGTCGCTGTCAAACTCATCGCAGCTAATGACTGGTTGTTTTGATTATATTTCTTTTCCAGTTTCTTGTAGGTAAGTTTTGTGTGTGTTTTGTTCTTCTAATTAAAAAAATTCTGGCAGCGGCATTCCAATTAAACTGTCAGTATAATTCCCATCAAAGAGGAAAATTGCTTCTGTTTATTGTCACGATTTGAAGGAAATCAGCAATTCTGTGACTGTGACTGCATGCCTGCCCCTCCAGGTAGAAGACATGAAAGGCTAATTGTAGCTTCTATCTAGGAGCCAGAAAACACTTTAGCAGAGACAAAGATGACTCTGCTAAAGGTCTAGCTTATTCTTAGGCTGTTAGGGCCTCATCATTGATCTTTTTTGCTTCACTTGGTGCCAACACGATGCCCTACAGCTTCTTCTTCCCATAAGGGCGCTTAACAATTTTATTAGACAACATGTCTTAAAAAAACAAGAAATAACAAAACCTGTTATACACTGTTATTTATTAGGCAGTAACAAAATATTCACCTTTTTACACCCAAATTTAAGACAAGAACTTCTTTGAGTAAATCTGCATTAAAACGCCATTGTATCAGAAAGTACCCTACGTTTTCATGTGTGCTGTTTGAGAAAAATGAAGAATAGCAAACAGATTTGTTATAAAATCGAGCACATTGACATTTACAAATGATAATGTTGCCAATTGAAAGGCAGCAAGGCATGCGTTTGTTTCGACAGCAATTCGCATTTTTCTCAGTTTCACTATACTCACATTTAATCCTGTTTGATTTGTGGAGCTGAATGCTTTAACTTCCCCCCCTTCAATTTTTGGGCGTCTCTCTATTGCTCTTTCTACATCTCTTCATGCAAACCATTTAATCAGCTGATGTAAGTAATGAATGAATTCCAGTACGTAATGTAATCCACCACTTTGATTGATGACCCATGGCCAGAGCCTAACTAATCTGACAACAGATGTGTTCCTGTGGGAGTTTGCTCGTTAGGTTAGCCTGTTGGCTCTGTCTGCAACGAAAATGCTAATACTACAAGAGGCTTGGCAGCAGGTCTGCTGGGAGGGGTGGCGGCAACTACATGTCAGAACCGGCTCAGTAATCCTGCCCTATAAAAATAAGTAACCTTACCAGAGCTGTGGTGACAAGATTTAGTGTAAATTACACATCATTACATGATCATTTGGAAAACTTAGACACACAGCCTCAGCATCACAAATTAGGTTTTGGCTTTCATTCCAGTAAATTGATATTAGAATAGGAATAATCTTATTAATGATGTTATTTTGGAGCCGACTGTTTAATTAGATACAATAACAACAAGAAGAAACAGTAGTAAGTGTTTGCAGATACCCAGCTTGCCTATGCAGTGCTGTGTTTCTTTAGCAGTGGAATGCGTCATTCATTAGCGTTTATTCAGTGTAAATAAATTAATAAGGTCTTTAGGGTTGTAGTCAACTGTTACTCGTTAAAAGATCACACTCATTGGAGAAGGTGTTTTAACTCTATTCAGACAATATCATGGTATAAATTGCTTTGTCTTTGTCACCTCAGCATGCATTTTCTTTGTTACCTTTTAAGAGCTCTCGACAACCTGGTAATTTATTTAATTTAATATTATTCATCCTGTCTGATCACTGCAGAGAAGAAGAACGATTTCTCGCCCGAGGAAAGAATACCCTCAACGCTTCCATCATGTACAAGCATTTTTATGTTAGTCGTCTTTTTTTTCACAACTCTTTTCATTGTGTACCTGCTGGTTTTACCCAAAGGAGCATTTTAGAAGTTGAAAGCTGGTTCTTGCGGTATCTTTGAAGAGCCATTCCACATCTCTCACTTTTACCGAGATTCAGTTTGACACCTCAGGTGTCTTACAGAGACTGTTGACATACCTGCAGATGGATGTTTTGAAATCAGCCTGATGCTGCCAGCCTGTGGAGCAAAGAAACAGGAAAGCACTCTGACCTGTCCAAAGCAAACTTAATGAACCATCAGTCTGTACGATAACAAGAAATTCAGTTCTTCTGCTCTATTTCTAAAAATGTATGTGCTTCTAACACTACTTCCTATAATTGTGCTTGTGGGTGGCCCTCAGAGATTGCAAAGGTGTATTTACATAAGAGTGCACACCAGTGAATCCAGCATTCCCCTCCTATAATGCCACGAAGGAGGGAAAAATTCATCAAAATTGATGCAGCAGAACGCTACCTATCGTGCAACTAGACCACCAACAGTTTGATCTGTTAATGTTAATACTAAAAGAAGCTTACATAGCCTTTCTAGCTTCTCAGCCTCAGGTTTTTTTAAGTTATAGGGTTTAGACCCCTCTGTGTTTTTTAGTGGTACTCCCACAGACATTTCAAAAGACTTTTACAAGTAATATGGGTGGCGCTCTCCTTTAACGCTGGAATAATAGATTGTTTTGGCCGCTGGCAGCAGGGAGAGAAGCTGACAGAACTACCACTCAGACATCACATTAAGTTCTTGGCCCTAATGTGCAGGCAAAAATAGCTTATTTTTACATCCAGGATGCCAGGAGAATATGAAAGTTGAGATCAGAGGAAAATGATGTGCAATATAACAAAACTGCTGTACTAAAATAGGAGCTCTGTAGAGCAGTAGGGTTGGGTGGTCATCCTTAGTTATTACACCAGTTATTTGCTTCATTATTATATATACCATGATTATAGTGGTCTTTATGTATGTTTTAATAGCTTTTTACAGTCCGCATTGTCTAAAGTAGGAACACAATACAGGAACACATAGAAGCACAGCTGTAAAAAGGTTTATAGCTCTCTTAGTACTGCTCTCATCCGGTGTTGCCCCCTCTGTCATTATAACCCTGCTCATCTTATGAATATGTAAACATTAAGGTTATCAACACAGATAGCGAAGGCTTCTTAAATCTTAATTTTATGTCCTAAGATTTTCATTGCTGCCTAAGCTACTCGACCAGATTTCACATCATCAGTCATGTTATAGTTAGGGTGTGCACCATTATAAACTCTAGCAAGCATCTGGATATGTGGATATGTGACTGTGTGTGTGCAGGTGTGTCCTGCTGTTAATAAAACAGGGCCTGTGGGGCAGATAATGACCCATTAGACCTAAGCAATTTAAGATAGAGTTATTGTCAGCCATTATGGCGCTTCCTTTGTTATCTGCGACCTCTAGCACCGTTTCGCTTCCCGCTTTCTAATTTTTAACTATGGCTCCCCCTGTCCTTCAGACATGGTCGTGCAGTGCAGCAGCTTGTATGCTTTAAGTGTGCGCACCTCTTTTTTTCCAGTGACAGTGCTTTCAGTATGGTTCATGTGTGTTCTTAGAGAGATTTACTTATTGATATGAGAGCAAGATAAGAGGACAGCTGGCAGATCCTGATTGGATGAGTGTTGTCATCCATTTGCTTTTGCCAGAGTTGGCCTGTTTGCAAGATAAACAGTCATGTTGAAACCCTCAGGAAAATTTTGATTTTTTTTTTATCCTGGATCTGCCTCTGTCCCCTTTTTCTCTCCCGAAATAGTTTTGTTTCTCTACAATAACATTAACTTGTAAAAAGCTCCATCCTTTATGTTTTTGTTTGGTGGTTGTTCACATCTAAAAAGGGGACTGTTGAGGTATTTTTCCTTTTTTTCAGGCCATGATTTATTATGCCACTATATGTCGAGGTTTTTCATTTCCATCTTTATTTCCTTCCATTTTCTTAGCTGCTTATCCAGTTCAGGGTCGGGGCAGGACTTGAGCCTATCCCAGATGCCAGAGGGTGAGAGATCACCAGTCCATCACACGGCTAATGTAAAGAGACAAACAACATTTCATGCTCACTACTGCACCTGAAGCCAATTTAGGCACACGGAGTGGACCTAATTTGAGGACCTTTCTTTGGACTCCACTTGAGTCAATGCGTGCAATAGGAAAACACGCAAACTCCACAGAAAAAGACCTGAGGGGACCAGTGGGTTCAAACCTAGCACCTGGTTTCTTATAGTTGAGACATTTTGGCTTTTATTGTGATAGAACAGCAAAGAGAAGAAAGTGAGAAAGACCAGGGGAAGACCTGCAGTGACTGTCTTTGAGGCCGATTCAAACCCAGGCAACTGCCTTATAGCCCTTTAGCATATGGGTCACTTGCTACTAGTCAGTGAACTAAATTGGCACCCAGTTATCAATTTAGGAAAAGGAAAATGCAGTTGTGGAAAATAAGCTAATTGTTTTAAATCCCTAAAATAAAATTCAGTATTCAGCATTCAGTGACGTCCATTGTTTCAAAGTTCAGTGTACTGCATTCATTTAATGAAAACAAGAAAAAGCAGTTGGAAAACGCCACAGGTAATGCTGTTTTTTATGCTTTGTTTTGTTGCTCCTTTCATCACTTGACTCAAAGGCTCAGCAGTGTATTGCATCATGCTATTTTAGAGGGATAAGGCAAAAAGTCCATTTGGTATTTAACTGTTCAGGTGCCACTTAGAGAGTGCAGTAAGAGAGAGAAAAGTGTATACAGGAAGTTATCTACCAAACCAGATGTGGTCGACACGATTCCTGTTGTTTGCTCTCTGCATACAGTAGAATCAGTGCATTGTGGTTACACTAATACACTAACACTCCTCTTAAATCAGTAGAAAAAAAAATAGACCCGGATTTTAGCTTTTCAGCTGGAGTCCACATTCCTGATGTCTGAAGAAACTTCCCAGCACCAGTTACTCCTCTGTTGCTGAAACTGTACTCTGATCTCCATGTGGGCAGGATCAGTCAGGAAGACACATTTGCAACAGCGATCAATGAGGAATCTGATTAGCTATAATAATGCATCATCATTTACAGCATGGACCCATGCAGACACTTTAAAAGGTGGTCTGCAAAATTCTACACCATCTACCAGTTTGTGCCAAACTCTGCTATGTGTGTGTGGCTGATTGTGGCCAGTGTTTATACACTGTAGACGTGGCAACGGGCCAATCTTATTACATCGCCCTGCCAGAGGTTGTATTGTCAGCAGCAGCTTGTTTGAGATGTTATGATGACTCGGGCATCTCTGTCATTCATACTGAGAGCGTATAATGTCCTCTTTGGTTTTTTATTGTTGTTTTTTTTCTAGTGTTCTACTCGAGATGTAGTGTCTCTAAACCCCGAGCATCAGTTGTCACCATAATATTATCAATTTCATTTCTCTGCTAGTTTTAATATGTATCTCTATCTCCTCTCCGATGGTTTGGACACTTCGAAGGTTACTGAGCGTGGCACATTCAGTGAAGAGGCGGCCTCATACTGCTGTGACTAAAATGGTTGTAGGATTTCTTTTTGCTTCATTTGGCAGCAGTGCAACTGGGGATTTTTATAACAGGTTCAATAACAGTCCGTGTTTACTGGACTCATTGGTATAGGGTTGCTATTTACTCCTTAATTTACAGATTTGATTCACTGGAATTAAAATATGTAATTCTCTAATGTCACTCTGATTTGATAAGATAACTTTTCCCAAAGCGGCTCCGTATGGCCTATAAGGATAAGTTTAAGGATCATTTTGGAGATGTACACACTTTAAATCAAACTTTGTAACTGCAACCGCACATATTGATTGTGTGGTGGATTTACTTTAAATTGTTGTTGTGAATTTGTTTGGCTGTTGTAAATGAGCTAAAACACTGTTGAGATTCGAGGTTAGGTTGCAGCTCTTTGAAGTATCTCTCGGCAAACGTATTTTTCATCAGCTCTCTCTTAACTCTAACACGCCTGCCTGTCTCCATCTGGCAACCTATTGTAGAGCTCCCCAGTGAGGTAAATGTAGCAGCACTGATGTAATGTAGTGTGTTTGGAGTGTCTTCCTCACACCCAGTGGCAATATCATGCTGCCTGACCGGCTTCGACAACAGGCTGTAATTAAGAGGCTTTCTCACCTGCTGCTGGACTGCTGTTATTTGCTAAAGAAAAAAAAAAAGACAACCAGCTTTTACCAGAACGATAAGTGAAACAAAGAGATGCAATATGCTAGCTACCACCACCTGTTTCTCCCCACGTCTCTCCTCCCCTTCCAGAATGTCTTTGTCACACTTATATTCCATCTCTCGCATTCATCCTCCAGTTGAGTACACACACATTTGTCGTTTGCAGCTACAGACGGCCCCGGAGATGTTTCAGAGGAGCCGTAGCGTGCTCTAATTGCTCGATTGTGTGCCTTTGTGTATTAACAGGTGTTTTGCTGGATCCACGTTACTGCTGCAATTTTAACTTGGCTGCCTCTGTAGTATTCCCAAGTTTGCAACGGAAACAAAGTTAGAGGCTGCCGGGTTTGTGGGTGGGAGAGAGGCACAGATAATAGATAGACAGAGGAGGGCAAAAGGTGAAAAGATGGGCGTGTTGCTTTGTATTGTACATGTTTTAATGATCAAGAGGGCATCCCCCCTATCGCCTTGTGTGAAGCAACAGATTACAGTTGTCTCTGTCAGTTATATGTGAGGCTGTCTGGAGCCTTATGATTGCCTTGGCCTGTTATTCCATCCAGCAGCTCAGACAGGCAGGCTGACCTTCTCCTGATGGCTTGCTCTCTCTGCCCAGCCGTCATTTTCACCCCTTTTAACTCTCCTCTCCTGGCACAGCAGTGCCTCTGAGCTTTCAGAGATTACCTTAATGGAGAGAAAAAACTGAATAGCACATGCCTGCTGGGTTATATGTGTGTGTGTTTTTAACCTGGAGCCTGACTGCTTTAAGTGTATAGCAGATGCAAGCAGTGAGAGAGCAAGACAAGAGAGATGGGGGGGGGGGGTTTACAAGTTCATAGTCATTTTTCGCCGCTGTATTCAATGAAACTCAAATGGTTGCCTTTATATCAACTACTGTAGATTTCAAGATGTGTGACAACTTACGATCACTATCACACGAGTCACGTGTTGCAGTTGGAGAATCAGTTGCGACTGCATTTTAACTTGCCTTAACCTTACCTGACTTTTAACCACCCTTGTTTTGTCTTTGATAATGCAGCTCACAGTACTCCTTTTACGGCTTATTCATTATGGAGATGTAGCCTCTTTCTTGAGTTGTGACCTGCAGGGTTTATAATGTCCTGATTGTTGGATTTTCACAAGGTTATAGTTAATCCTGACATGCCCTTCTTTCCTTCTGGTTGTTTGTTTTAAGTGTTCCCACTGAGGTGCACCGAGTTAAAATTGCTAACAGCTTTAGGCTTTGCAAATTTCCTTTTGCCTTTAGCCTTAACAGACGAGCCGGATTTGCAATTTGCAGTTTTTTACCTACTTCTGCTTAATTTTACATCTTCCCCACTTTTTCTCAGGTTTAATAATCAACTAGTCTGTCCTGCCACAGCCGGCATTCCACAAAGAGCTTTGCCTTGCTAGCAGTAAATTAGATTGCATTTACAGGGAAGAGCTCGCCTTGATTTCCCAACCGTCTGCATAGGGAGGACACTGAATTATAAAAAAAAAAACTTACTTCAAAAATCCAAAAACACAATCCAAAAGAAAGCAATCAAAAGAAGTTTCACTTATAAAAAATATTTTCGATAGGAACAACAGGGCCAGAGGGCCAATTAGGAGAGATGATTGAGTTTTTCTTAGCTATTGCTACACTTTCGTTAATTTATTCCCTCTTGCCACTTCTGCTTCTTGCTGTCTGACAATGCACAGTCGAGACTATTCAAAAAACACTAGAAGAAAGCATGTACTGTATGTGCCAGAGTTTTGAGACACAAAGTAACTTAGAAAATAGTTCATAGTTTAACTATTTCACATTTCACAGATAGGAAAAAAAGCTTTCTGTCTTCCTGTTTCTTACTGCCACCTAAATAAGTAGACAAGCAGTTAGTTACTGATTAATTTGTTTAGCCAGATGATAGCATTTCAGCTTCTTTAGTGTTTTACCAGAGTAATATGGAGATCTAAAGATATCACCTTTAACTGCTGGAAATAATAACAGAAAAAGTCATTTTTTTCTGACATTGTGCAGACCAAATGATTATTGATTAATGGAGAAATTCTCCACATTTATCAATAATTAGGAAGCCATCGCATCTCCAATATACTGTTTAACTGCGAGCATCATGTTTTTTTTATGTCAAGAGAATGTTTATTCATATTTGTATCCTCTCAAATAATGCTTATTCAGAAGCCTTAAATTGCACCTGCATATGGCACAATATGTACAGACTCAAGTGTTTTTGAAGTGCCTGTGAAATTAGATTTAGGTATTAAAGAATCCAGAGCTCTGATTATTTGCACCTTGAAGCTCTCTTATCATGCTGTGTGACTTAAAGCTTCTCATACACCCCCTGCTCTCTCTGACCCACATGTTTAACATCCCTAAAATATAAAGCTGCACAGGCTGCCTCTTCCAAATCCAGCAAAAAGCGAATCCAAACCCCTTTTCCTGATTCTCCATACCATATGTC
>VUQG01004080.1:5523-15690 GCA_015106755.1 Etia nguti
TTCACTCACTGGTTTAATAGCTTCATTCTCCAGTCTAGCGCAATAAAAGCCACTGGGCTCGAATGCTGACTTAATGATGTGTGATGCCTGTGTGTGTGTCTGTGCACGTGCCCACACGTGCCACTTCGCTATCTGTCCGCATTCTATAGCTGATTAAATCGGGCAAAGCAAGTGCGATCTGGAGCGACCCATAAGTGCTGCACGGGGATTGGAGAATTACACCGGCCTCTAATTGGAACGGTGTTGTTGTTTCTTTCAAGTCAAACAGCATAAAGGCACCGCTGGACTAATAGGCTCCTCGCCATTCTCTTCAGCATACTGATCAGGTGGCCCCCTTTGTGGGCTGATTAAAACATAAGAGATTTCATGTAGACGATCACTCCTCGCATTCGACCTGCCTTTTTTTTTCTGTTTACATGAAAACGATATCAGTGTGCCCCCAGGGGGGCCTTTGAAGCTGGAAGAATAAATCAGAGGCTGTTTGTTGTAAATTGATCCACGAAGCTGATAACTAACAGCTGCTGAAGACGAAACCTCACATCTACCCGTAAAGTATAAAGCAACAAGTCCTGCATTTTAGATCTGTGAACATAACAGCAGTTTGAGTTAAGACTTTTCGAGGTCAAAGCAGTGATGGAAGACATGCGAGCCGCACCAAGTCTGCCTTATGGTATACATATAAACGATGTTCACCACAATGGGGCCTGCGTTTGCGAGACAGTCAGCAAAAAGAGAAGAAGGAGTAGGGCAGAGAATTGCTCAGAGGGACAGAAGTAGATAGATGTACCACTGTGATTCAAATTGCCTTTATACCTGTGCTGTGGTAGATTATAGTAAAGGGTTAAGTAATGGGGTTTAACAAAAGGCCTGTGAGGAACATTGTGTAGTGTGACATCGAAAAGCAACATGTGTACTTAACCACACAGTCAAGAAGGAAATATAAGTTAGAGAACAACATATAGTGACAAATAATCTATCTACATGTAATTTCAAAGGCAAAAACTAACTACAAGAAAAAAAAAATGCTACATGCTAACAATCCTGCCACATTAACACATGAAACTCTAAGTGACTGCTCTGAAAACTTACTTCTCGAACGTGACGAAACAGGCATAAGGGCAATTTTGGAATCAAGTGATTGAACAACACTGCAGGAGATCAGTGACATAAAGACTGAGCGAGGGAGCGGCAGAGGTAGAGAGAAGTACAGGAGAGCGTTTGCACTGGAAGCCGTGAGAGGCCCTACTGTGATCACGGTTAGATGGGCGGGGAGGGGGTGTGGAGGCAGATGTCATCATCATCATCATCATCATCATCATCATCATGGCTTGATCACAGCGTTTCCTACCCCGTGGCTGTGCTCTGCCCTTATATCTTAACAGTGTTGTTGGCGTACAGGCCGTAGCTCTGCAGCTCTGTGTAGGGGGCGCTAGCACCACTGTCTAAGGCTGAGCAGTGAAAGGCCTGAGCTGCTGAGGCAGCAGCAGCTCGCGCGGTGGACACCTTCATTCGGCGCGACTCGGTCCTGGACTTGTAGCAGAACTCCACCAGTGCCACCAGCATGGCCAGGCCCAGGCCTCCAATCAGGATGTAGAAGACTCCCGCCACATTGCTGAGGCTCAGAGCGCTGGTCTTGTCCTGGAGGAAGGAGGGCGGAGCCGAGTGGTGAGGAGGCAATAGCGGCAGCAGTATATGACATAAAACTGGACTCTTTTTCTCTCTCTTGCTCTCTCTTTCTCACACACACACACACACACACACACACACACACACACACACACACACACACACACACACACACACACACACTTAGATATAAACTAGTTTCACAGACAGAAATCATAATTGAAATGGCTCAAATGGAGTACTTGTACAGCAAAATGACAAATATAGACAAAAATATTGAGCCACCCCGGACGTCTTTGTATTTTTCTTAGTAAAACTGGATAAACGGTGCAATTATTTGTTGAAACTTGTGCAACCACACTTGGAAATACTATATATAACATTTGCAGAGTGTTTGGTATCATTTTCATGCTAAAAGGAAAAAAAAGATGACATCGCACAGTGAATTAAAATCTACTTTTCTTTTCTACATGTCACGATATGCCAAGGTTTTGAGAATCACCTTGCTGATTATTATAAATTACAATTTTATGCCTGTCAAACTGTGTTATATTTGCCATTTTTTGTAGATTCAGATAAAGAAATGGAAACAAATCATGCGTTTTGGCTAAAGTAGTTCTTTGATAAGCTGTCCCTTATATGTAGACAAAACACTGGTCCAACCCCGGACTTTGATGTCTTTTTATACTTGAATCATTCATAGATCACTGTTCAGCAGCTTCAGGAACTAG
This sequence comes from Etia nguti, assembly GCA_015106755.1. NCBI lineage: Eukaryota > Metazoa > Chordata > Actinopteri > Cichliformes > Cichlidae > Etia > Etia nguti. The sequence goes on from VUQG01004080.1 coordinate 7,881, forward strand.
GAATAGATTGAAAATGAGTAAAGAAAGGAAACAAAAAAGCCTGAAGAACCATTGCTCGGGAAGTCTGAACAATAATCTCGTTTCTTGAAAAATGTTAAGAAATGAGGGGTGGCTCAAGATTTATTGCACAGTACTGTTTAACCCACACTATTCCAAACCTACTTACTTAACAGTAGAAACCCACATTGTAAAGAAAACGCCTCAACTCTATAACCACATGAAGACAAAGTAACTTAAAAGTCAACAAGCGAACACACACATAACCACACAAAAAGAAAATAGCAGGGATAACAACATATTTCAGAGGCCTGGCTCACAAAGCAGCTTTTAACTTTGGATCTAACTTTGGCTTTCTTATCTTTGTGAACTTGGTGAGGAGACCTAAGTGGGGAGGGGGAAACCTTATAAGATCCAAGCAGCAGCAGTAAATACTGCAAGTGTTAAAACGACAAGTGCAAAGGGCACAGAGTTATTCTGTGAAACTGGTTCGGTGACTTTGCTTTTCGGAGAAAGTTAACTCATAAATATTTGAAAGATCTTTGTGTGCGCGGTTACAAAACAGAGGCCCTTACAAAACGGGAATGTTCAGCATGCGAAGGTAGGACTCAAAAGGCAGCTTGAAGGTACGATGAGTCAAAGTTAGAGAATGGTGTTCCAGTCAGAAGGCCCGAGTGAATTTATGTTGGCACAGACTGATACCCACTGCAGGCTCCAATGATTCATCAAAACATCCTTAAGCATGAATCGGGCTTAGGAACGCTCCCTCAACATTTGGCTCATTTTATCACCTGTCCCTATAAAAAGGATATCATGAATAATTTGTAGTGCAGCTAGTCTTCTCACAAAGCCAGTACTTCCGAAAGCCACAAACAAAATCTGCCGTTGCAAGTTAACTACAATGACGAGCTTTTAGTGACTGCTTACATTTACATAACTTACTTATTCTGTCGCTACAGGAACAGAAAATTTGAGGCAACTGTAACATCTGACGACACTATCATATACAGCAGACAAACTGAAAAAAGCCTTAATTTAAAAAAAAAAAAAGAAATCAAACTTTACGGAGACATCATAATAAAACACTTTGAGGTTATGCTCTGTCTTAGACTAAGTTGGGATTTATTGTTGTCTTCATGAGAGAGGAAGGCAAAATTATTATTTCCCACAACAGACTTACATAGCACATTAAAATGTCAGCTATGATATTGAACCCTGTTTAATAACCCTACGCGAGTGTATATTCTTTTTATAGTATTTCATACTCTACCTGCCTTCAAGTACCGTGTATCTCTAATTCACTTCCTGCCAACGTCAGGCCAAATTTCACACTTTTATTAAATTGTAAGCGGCTGTTTGCGTGAAACCCCACCTCTTGCATGTGCTGTCTGTAACAAAGCTTTGCTGTTTATCCACTGTTTACTGGACTGAATTGAACAATATTAGAGGCTTTCTTTATATGGAGGCTAATATTCTGATTCTATTAAGGAAAAGTCCAAACACAGAAGAAGCTCAGAAGCTCAGAAGGTGTAATTGATTACGACTCTTCATAAACCAATCAGAAAGAAGAATTTCATCACGTAAAGTGTTCAGTCGTAGTACTTTCTCGTTTTCTTTTCCTGCACACATTACGACATAAAATGCACGAGAACCAATAGTGGGGACGCAGCGGGTAGCTGATCAGTCGTGTGCTACAATAAGGCATGTGTGACATTTTCATTTCTTCTGCATGTCACGCCGCTCTGATTAAGTGAACGTGCATCCTCGCGTAAACACCAGACCGTATTAAGTCACGTTCCAGCATCTGAGCCCAAATTTTCAATCAGAATAAAGATAGTGTTTGCATGACTACGTGCGACTCGCTTTGTGTGGCAGGCCCCAGATAGCGCTACACACTGACTTACATTTTACACAATGTGAAGTCAAAAACTCATACAAATGACAGTTTTCTTTTTAAATGATTTTTTTTTTTTTTGTGAGGAAATGGGTACAGGTAAAGTGCACAAACACGCCCCATAACACATGCATTCATGCGACAACAGCACAAACAAGTTTTTAGTTTGACATTATTTCATATTATGGGTTGTTTATCTCTGCTGCAAGGGCCCCTAATGTTACATCTGTGCCTGCTGATAATATACAGAGGGTATTAATTATTAAGGCTTGAATCAGTGAACCTACCAAACTGATATTTTCTGTATATTAAATATTCTGTTTCATGAAATTATATGGGGAATGTTTTTTGTCACTTAAATACACACATGGAAAGTTCAGAGGTTTTTAGCCACTAAATAAAACTGAGGCATTAATTTGTTTGTTTGCTCAGATAAATTGACTTTAAACCAAAGGGCAATATTGAATTTAAATTCTGTCCAAATATATAGATATACTCTATAGCAGGGGAAGTGTGCCAAACTATGTGCTACGGAGGACTGAGTCTGCTGTTTTTTCCCCCAAACACACTAGACTAAATCTTGAATTTGTGTTCAGTCAGCTGAATTTGAAAGTCTTTCCAGAATTGATTTTTTATTTTTGTTAATTTAAAACTGGAAGAACATTTTACCACTTACTCACTTAACTTACTCAAAACAAAAAACCCCTAATGACTAGCTAAAGTGTTTTAGCACTCCACACATTAAAAATATGCTCGCAGAGGGGAGTTAAAGTCGCTTGAGAGAATATGGGAGTTTTTCAAGCAGAGGATTAAAGTGTAGTGAAATAAAAAGCTGAATAAGTATGCCGTATAGAGATAATGTTAAATAATTAACACTGGACTATTCCAGGTTATTTTGTGGCCACAGAAAACAAATAAAGTGTGATGTGATTAGTGAGAAATCCCTTTGGGTGCTACTAGGATTCTTAGCTTTGGAAAGCGCATGCTAGCCCAACTGCTGTTAGGTCCCGCTATATTGTTAGCACACAGATCTGAGCACAGCATCAAACTAATCACTGAATTCAATCAAGCAAAAAACCTTAATTTCTTAATTTAAGTACATATGTGCATATATTACAATAAAGGCTTAGTCTGTTATATGTATAGGTGGCAAGGTGCTGCAGTGGCTGTCATCTCACACCAAGTAGAGTCTGGGTTTGATCGTGTGTGGGGGGTTTTTCAGGGTGTCTTGTTAGAGTAATTGCAGTCTCTGTCTGTGAGGCACTGGTAACCTGTTGAATCTGAACCCTGTCCCTGACCCAATGCCAAACTGGGATGGTAGACTATATAAAAGTTGTATGTAGTCATTATGAATGCACCCAGTGCTTAGCAAAGTCCCACTGTGAATCTTTACGTTTGGCACTTTTGCTATTTCTTTGAAACCAGATGTGCAAGTGAGGTGCAGATTTGACTGAGGAACTGGATGGGCATAGGCTTGTAACATGTTAGTCACAAAAGGTAGCACACCCTGATTTATCACCCACCTGGATGATGATTAGCATCTATAAGCATCTAAGAAAACGAATGGATCATGATGGTGTATTTAAGATGACTTCAAACTATTGACTGAACCTACAAATCCATCAGAACAGTTTTTACTAAGGTCTGTTTTCAACCAGAGGAGGCATCTCCTGCTGGGGGGAAATGAAGGTTAATGACACTTCTGCAATGGCTTTACTTTTCAGACCTGGATGCACCATCCTTTATATACAGTTTATGGCTGGGATAGACTTCAGCTCCACTGTGAACTCTACAAAAAACCTAACCTCAGATGTAACTCCTTATAACTATTCTGATTTTGTCTGTAACATGCTCCTTGTACACTGAGCTCTTCATGGCACATAGTTTGACACTTCTGAATAAACTATCAATAAAACTGTCGGTACGAGCAATGGAAGAGTTCAGTGGGCCACACAGAGGTACATACAGAGGTATCTGAAGTAATGCGCTAAAGCTTTTCTGTCAAGAGAAACTCCTTCTTTTTTACAGTAGATAACAAACTTCTAATGCATGCAAGTGCAGTGGGCAGACTTGATGAAACTCTGGGTTAATATGAATTGACAGGGCATCCATATATGCATACCTTGCATTAAAAGCGTTATGCCAGGATTATTATAAAGGCTAATACGTAAAGGCAAAGGCCAATAGCTCATGTTTCATCTTTCTCGCCTCATGCCCTTTTGTGTTTCTCATTCCTTTCGACAGAAAAGACTTATGTTCAAAAAGCCTGCCTGAGTAATTCATATTTCATCTACTGCACAATTACAATGTTATCCTAACACTTGGTGTGCGTGTGTACATTTATTTGCAGGATCGGGCAAACCGTTTTATAAGGATTCCTTCTACCTAGATGGTCCAAATGTTTAGCAATTAATTTTAACAGTCCTTGCTAATCCACCACACATTGTTTATTTACACAGTGGGAATGAACAATAAATCTCTGACAACACAATCTCATCAGAGAGAAGAAATAAACAGCAGAGTACCACAAGAGTACTGGCCCAACTATAACACAGTACTTCTGGTAAGCACATTTTTGAAAGTGAGGGGGGGTCATCTCACATTTGAAGATGTACTTTTTGTAATCAAAACAGCAGATGTTTTTTTCTTTGAATAATGGAACTGTCGATGCACTTGCACAGTAAGCTGTATTGAGTTCATTTGCTTTGGTGTTGCTGAGAAAGCGAGTTTGAAATTATCCCTCGGCATATATCTGCTAGTATTGATCAACACCCCAGCCGGCCTGTCTCAAAGTGAAAATATGTACATTTTGAAACAAACAAAAATAAACTAATTTCTCCCTTTGGTAATCAAATGCTTTTTTATGCAATAAAACTTTTGATCAATTCAGTAAACTTAGTAGCAATACCAGAAGGTGGTCTCTGATGGGCAGTCTGGGGATCCTATAAGAGCTGGCAGTATAATTATCATAAAATGATGACTGTTGTAAAACTAGTCCAAGCATGAATTCATAAAATACATTTATATGTACAAAAGTATAGGGCCACACCTCTTAATCTTTGAAATCACCTGTTCTCAGTACCTTTGGAACAGGTGTATACAATCAAGTACCTAGCCATGCAGTGTGGTACTTTAATAGGAGGCCATGGTTGCAACAATTCCATTCATGAAATATTTCCCTCCTAGATATTCCAAAACTGTAAGTGGTATTATTACAAGTAACTGCAGCATTAACATCAGCACAAACACTGTGTGCCAGGAGCTTCATGGTATGGGTTTTCAGCTCTTGGTGGTTCAGTACTTTTGTCTGTATAGTGTAGCTGTTGAATTTTCATATGGTCTAAATAAGATCTGATCAATTAATGTACATAAAATGAAGTCATCTTGTCCTCCTGGGTACACCTTTACATTAACATTTACATCTTTTTTTTTTTTTAATGGAGCAAAAGTCTAATAGATAATGCTGTGAACCAATGTTAATGACTCACACTGCAGACTTTATGACCCTTTTGTGATATTAAAATTACCATACCATTTCCCTGCCATTCATATATGTGCACAGGCTTACTTTAAATAGTACAATTTTTCTTTGCTGGCAAAGGTTAATGTTAGAGTAGAAGTGGATCGGACAGGCGGTCAAGTGGTGCCACTTTTGATCACGGCCAGCACATAAAGACAGTTAGATATTATTCAACTACAAATGTAAAAGTTTAGCTGGAAGAAAATGAATGGATGGACTGTGTACTTACAATTCATTCTCCAGAGTGAAAGCTGAAGTAGTTAAACTTTAGAAAAAGTGGCTTTCATTCACTTTGGTTTGCATATTTTTATTGGTTTCCTATTAATTAAAACTTAAATCAATGTAATTAAATCCAAAAATCCAAATATTAAATCCAAAGATCGCAATAAGAAATCTTTCAGGCTGAACTGTGATTTATTATATTCTATTATATTCTTCTTTAAAGGTAATGATGCATGGAAAAACATTGATAAGAAAATTTTGTTTCTCTATTTTAATACATTTTTCAACCATAAACAGGTGAGAGTTATCCTTGATCATCATCTTATATTTGGGCCAATACAGTAGAGCTGCCAGAGCCACATGGGGAGTACTGCTAAGTGCAGCGGAGCCTAATGGCTCCACTTTGGGCTGGTCTAGTATTAAAGGAGGGTTGTGCTGCGAGATGCTGTGAGGTGCCAGGTTCGGGTTGGAGACTAACCTTTCTTCCGGAGTCCTTGCTGCCACACTCCCCTTTATCGTACCACCATTTGTTTTTCAGTTTGTCTAAGACGGCTTGCTCATTGAGCTTCAACACCGCTAGGTTTACTGGGATTCTTCCAACCATAAGGGAATAACATAAATAACATATTATACCATGTTATTTTATGTTATTAATTCAGAGACATAAAGAGCAGCAAATAGATACACATGCCTGGATTTGCTTCTTGGCAAAAAAAACAAAAGAAAAATGTCACACAGACCACACCCACGTGCACACAAATATATATTGCATAAACATCATTAGAAACATCAGTCAAAGTGATATGAATTAATACTCCATCTAGCTCAGTTGGTTTGCTCCCTAAGGCAGTAGATGTGTATTACTATATCACTTTGGGTAACCGGCACACTGCTTGCACTCACTTATGCCACAAGGTTCTCTTAATTTGATCTTTTCCTATTTGAAATCAACCATGTTGTACAGCTAAACCTATAGTCCCAGAATGGATGCGTGGGAGCCACAACACGAGGAACCTTGCTGTTTTAATTAGCAGGCACTGATCAATTTTAAATCAGAGCTATTTTGTTTGAGCAGGGAGACATGATGCAAAAATTCCCCTCTCTATGGATTTCAAATTCATCCCCTGCCGGCCAAGCAATCACCCCCCTCAGTCCTTTCCCTTTGCTCTTCCCCACACCACACAGAGAGATTAAGTGTTGCTGGAGTGGTGGTGCAGCGCAGGCCTGCCGGTTACCCCCCTCTTCCCCTTCCCCCACCTCCCACTCTCAGTGGTGGTGGGTTTACCCGCAGGGTTTATCAAACTGGCTCTGACCTTGGAGTCCCCGCCCCCGCTGCCGCACTCTCCCTTGTCGTACCACCACTTGTTTTTCAATTTGTCCAAGAGGCCCTGCTCGTTCAGTTTTAACACTGCCAGGTTTACTGGGTTTCTTGAAAATAATATAAAACGATAACCATTAGGAGACGCTCTATGGGACAGATATAAAGAGACTGGTCGTATGGTGGTGGTGGTGGTGGTGATAATGACAATGCTGACTTAAAATTGGAAGCACTCCTGCGTTTGGCTACTGATATGAAGCAGGAGCGCTGGCTTTAGGATGCACGTGTTAGTCGTATACCTGCAATGGGGCTTAAACACTGAGTGCCAATACAGTCGGGTTTTACCAAGCAGGGGCTTGCCTCAGAGAGAGGCAGAGCAAACACTATAGATGGAGATGCTTTTGGATGCGGAAGTCTGACTACAGATGGTAATTTCCTTTCAGCTGCACCAGCATACAAATTGCTATGGCAACTAACCTATCAATATTCAAGCCATAACAGCATTCTTGTGAATAGAAGCTGATGCTGATTAATTTATAAATAACTGCAGAAACAAATTCCAGCAGAGGCTTCCACGGTTTTAACTCATACGATTACTTTCATGATAACTTTATTTCTCTAATGGGCTAAAAAAGACCTTGCGTGACCGACTGCAGACACATCGCCCAAAGCACCTCCCCATGGGTAGCTCTCTCTCTCTCTGGTCACTGTGTATTTCCTATAGCTGCAAGGCTGAGGACAAAGACTCTATCCATCCACAAATCACAAGAACGCCAGAATCTGCAATCAGAATTTGCATAAAAAGTAAAGATTACAGTCTTTACGTGATTGTCTTTCTTTTTTTTTTTGTTGCTCAAAT
>VUQG01004082.1:0-11921 GCA_015106755.1 Etia nguti
GCCTTTTATTGCTTTAACAGTGTTTACTTTTTTCGAAGTGTACTGTAGGATATAACATATGGCATTACACGCCGGTGTTCTTATTCAACAAAACATGATGGAAAGAAGCGATAAAAATCGGCTTGTCTGTCAAACAAGTAGAAGCAACGTGTTTTACATAAACACACGTGGTACATTCCTCAGGCCAGACATGTGTCAGTTTATGTAACACATTTCGATTTTGAAAATTTTTTGTTGGTTTGTTTGTTTTTTTTTTTTAGTTGAGCTGGTTCTATTTGCCCAAAGCAATCACACACTCGTGGCCTTTAAAGTGAAAACAGTAGACGCACTCAAATCTCCTGGGCAGCAGAGTCCTGGTGGTGAGATTTAACTATAATGACCATTGTGGAAGATCTGTAGGCTTCCAGCCAAGCCATGACACCACATATCAGACATGTGCTCTACTTGTGGTGTAATGAATAACCTGCAAATCACCTGTAGTAGGCTCACCACCTTGCCTAAGTGGTGAGCCTCTACTGTGTTTTGCAGAAGGCTCTAGTCATGAACTGATGACCTTTGTTCTTACTGGGGTCCATACAAGCCACCATTACATCATCATATAAAACATCATAAAGCAAATAAAGCAATTATGTAATAAATTCCAAGGGTGAAGAAATTGACTAAAGCGCAAGAAAATATTATAAATAAACAACAATGAAACTAATGTTATGGTCAAAACCACAACTATAACATTTATGTGTGCGTGTGTGTTAATTTAGGATTGTTTGAATTTTTTTTTTAATTCATCCTTTATTTAATCGGAAAGTCACTTGAGATTAAAATCTCTTTTTTAAGGTGAAGGTGGCCAAGAAGGGACACCATTACAAAACAGTCAGCAGGTGGAAAAATGGAAATACAGTGTAAGGGATATAAACATAAACAGAGTTTATACAATTCTGAAGGATTTGAAAAGGTCTTCTCGACCCTGCAGGTTAGTAATCCAAAACAGTGAAAATTCATGTTTGACCATGTTTGAGAATAATATTGTAAAATGTATAACCTGTGCTTGAATGTACAGTTTAATTTGAGACAATAGTTTTTGCTTTTGAGTTCCAGAACAACTCAGTACTTCATGCCAACATGAGTGAAATTCCATGATGAAAGCAATTAACCAGATGACGCTGTGTACAAATACTGCTGTTAAAACTGGATTAATATTAACCACAAACTTGGAGCATGTAGGTTTATCTAGCAATGTTTAAGATACATCACACCAACAGCTGTACTAAAATGTAACTCTCCGAAATCGTGCTTTTTAAAAATACATTTAAGGCATTTATTTTTGCTTTAATTTTTTAAAGGTTAAATGTCTTTCATCATATGCATGTGAAAAAATTGTTCTCTCTCTTTAAAAAAAAAAAAAAATCTACCTGCTACATTCAAGGAGTAGAAAAGTATATGGTACTCAAGGTGGTGTGTTTTTAAGAGAATAATAGCAGAGTATTACACTAAGTCATGGTATGAGGTAGGTGAGGAAATGCCCAGCTGGTTCAAATTCCTCATCTGTCACATATCTGGATGATGACAGTCACTGACATGGAAAACTAGAGCAAAGGGTAAGGAATAATCATAAATGCACACCTCCGTGATTCATCCCTTCTTTTCTGTGTATGTCACGGAAAAAATATGAATAGCATTGTAAACAATCATTACATCGGAATCTACTGTATTTCAACTTAAGGGAAGGATATAGATTTCAGAGTTTTAATTATTTTTCTTTAACCTTCTGCTTTATTATTTATTTATATTAATTAATATTTTTATGTTGTTTTTTTTTAAATAACTCAGAAAAAATGAGTTGTTCTAATTTTTTGGTCATTTGACACACAATTATCAGTTGAATAAGTAATGTAAATGTAATAAGCATACACTGATAATTCAAATGTGAAAGAAAGTTGCTGATTCTTTAATACATGGCCATTTCTTTTCACAATATTGGAAACAATGCTAACCATTACCCAGCCAGATTCAGTTATTGGAGCAGCTTAATATTTTATAGTTAATCTTCAAACCTAGAAAATGAACCAAGGCAAACTTACACAATAATTCAATAATTCCTTAAGCAGTTCAGTCTATTTAAGCCCAAAACAGGTGATGTAAGTTTTGCACAACTATTAACCAGGCTATGTACTTTCTTTATATATGTTACAGTACACTTATGTTTTATTTTAGTGACTTTATATTTTATTTTTAAATGTATGGCATAAAGATAATCATCATTTTAAATCAACAACAAAAACAATCTCACCTGTCAGTTGTTTTTTTACTCTCACAATAAAAATAACTGACATCTAATCATGATTTAGTTATTTAAAAAGATAATCAGCTGCTCATCAGTAAATAGGGAATTTCCCTTGCTGATAACTGACTGATAGCTCTGACTAGCCTCTAGTTATCCACAGCCACACGCCATCATTACAGTCATGCTGCCCTCAGGTGGATATGTTGGAGTACTTCAATTTAGATCTACCTACCCCCACTCCCCACCCACCATAAAGTTTTGACTGTATTATCAAATAGACATAATCCATATATATATGAAAAGATATTGATAATATGTGTGTACAGACACACAAACATATACATTTTTATCAGTCGGAAGGGAATGATTTCACAAAAAGTATAGACGGCTTCTTTTTTGCATGTTGTAGACAGCCTGTGCACTTTAGTATGACCATTTTTCCGCAAGACAAACAGAGCCGCTATCACAAAAAAGGTAACCGTCTAAGGTCACAAGGAATTAGACTGTTTAAGTCACACGTGGCTTGTTTGTTCATCATTTAAATGCAGAGCTTTTTCAGTCCTTTAAAGAGAAATTGTGTCTTTCAAAGAGCAGTTTTTCCATGTAGGGAACACACTGAATTCCAAAGCAATTTCTTTAAAAGGCAAAGAATTTAAATAATATGTTATTGAGACTTCCTAAAAAAAATAGCAAAGCATCATGGTCGAGGACTGCCAGGCATCCAGAAATGTTTGTGGGATTATTCTTTTCCCTGTGTCCTATAAGTGGCTCAAAAGAAGGGATGTTTTCTCAGGACCTTTACCAGAGGGCTGGGCTTTGGTTGGATAAGAGGGTTGGCTGCTTTGCCTACAGAATGACAAGAAAGAAAAAAAAATGGAAAAGAGGGAGGGCAGAGTCAGTGTTTGGGGAAGGCCTTTTTCAGCCCTTCTTCTCTTTCAGTTTATAGGTCCTCCACACACCCACCCACATACTGACACACACACACAGATAGCAGAACCTACTGGACAAAGTCAGGAAGTGACATCACCTACAGGAAGAGAAGGCAATTTTTTTTTTTTCTCTTTTAGTGTGTTGTCTGTTTTCCTGAGGGAAGTTGGAGCCCCTTAAGACCGTTAGCAACTAGCAGAGAGAAAATTCAGAGGACCTAGAGGGGGCAGAGTCACTGAAGCAGGCTTTCTCAAGGAGTTTAGAATCAAAGGATCCAGACACTCGAATCCTCCCTGAACTTCCCACAACTCTCCACCACATTCCAAACACTCCGCTGCAGGATTTCGGCCAGGTACAGTGCACAGAGATTTTTCCATTCTGTAATGTCTTGTTTTGCTTTCCCACTGACAATTTGTTTCTTGTTGCTGCACCATGAAATGAAAGACTTTCAAGAAATTGCAGTGTCTGATGGAAAATTGGTAGAAAAAAAGAAGAAAAAAAGCATGCATTACATGCTCTAACATGCTTCAGTGTGACTGCTGAGGCAAGTAGGGACAGAAATTGGTCAACAGTCACTTCCTCCTTCATACTGTCACTTTTTGTATAAATCATAACTGTTTTCATATCCCGAAGATGTCTGAGATGTATCTTTAACTGAACCAGTGTCTCTCAGAGTTTAGGAGTGAATGAAGCTCTCTCTAACTCTCGTTTGTTATGGACATATTCAGAGCTATCTACTGACCACGTATTCAAGTTCCCCCAGTGGTGAGTTTTGAACTGAGATCAGGCAAACTATGAAAGCTAGTGGAAAGAGCCAATGGATATGATCACATCTGTTTTTATTTTTAGCAATTGCCTTTTCCTCAGATTAAGACAGGAGGGACCCCAGTCCTCCAAAAGCTTTACAAACATGTGAGAGGCTTGTGGGTTGTGATTTTTGAGGTTATTTTGTCAAAAGAAAGATAACAACACCCATATCAATATCACGTGATGGGAGTACAGTGACAGAAACATCTGCTAATTCAAGTCACCAGAGCCTCAGTTACAACCGTGGGAAATTCTGAATACGGCAGTTAAAAATGGGACTCAGGACACAATGCGGCTGCAGTATCATGTGCTGCAACCACAGCTGCTTTAATCTAGGTGTCAGATCTCTGGACATTCTTCCCACATCCTTCAAACGGTGAATAGAAATGTACAATTCAATTCAGTTTTGCCACATTAACACGGTTAAAAAATATATTTGAGACTATAAAATGTAACCGTCCATCTTCTTGTTTTGAAATAAATCCTCAAAGTTAATATTATATCAAATAAAATGCGCAATCATTACTGCTTCATTACCATGACATTTAAAACCTGTGAGGTCATGCTCCCAATACAAGTAAATCACCAGACAGACGGACAAATATCTTTGCACAAAAAATATCCATAAACTCTTGCTTTAGTTTCATATCCACTTTCTTAAAGAAGAATGGGCAGTTTTCTATCCATATTTAGTGTTTTCACCCCCCAATTTAAAGTCCTAGTTCTGCCTTTAAGAGCATTAAAACTATTTCACTCAGGACATTTTCTCTCACAGTCCTCTTGAGGACAGTTTAATCTTTAGTGGATCACAGCATACCATTCATTTTCCCAGTTATGCCTGACTCAAGTGGCCTGACTTTTGGTACAGCAGACTGAAAATGTTGCTATTTTTACTGATAGCTGCAACTGAAAACCTTGCTTTAAGGTCATTTGGGTCACAAAGAGCAGCTGTGACTATAAAAAAAAACAAACATTTTAGCTGGTCTTCTTTAGGAAACTGTAGGGTTTGTTTGTTTGTTTGTTTTTACTTTATGGTAGCTATAACAATTGTTGTCATTGGAAATTGCATGAATTGTTTTACCTTTTATATTTTATTCACCCCAAAATGACCACATAAGGTTTAACATGCCTGTTATTATCTTCACAGTGTCATCGCACCAAATGAAAACAAGAACTCCTCCAGTCTTTACATGACAGACGCTGACCACCTGTGACCTGATTCCAAGAGCTGAAATCAGACTGGTTTCCCTCTCCCAGGAAGGCTACACATTCTCATACTCCAGCCTAATTATTTTTCATCGTAGCGCATTCTCCCCTTATCACAGGGGAAATAACTGAGTCAATGGCATTGTGCCTTGGTCAAGTGTTTAGCAAAGACAAAACATTTAGGCCAAAGAAACGCTTTGAGCCTGGTACGCAGCGGTTTGAACTGTACAAGAAGGCTCAGGCTTCGCTCAAATCTGGCTTGGACCTGAGGAAGGTAGTTCAGCTCCCAGAAGGCGAGAACCTCAATGACTGGATTGCTGTTCACGTGGTGGATTTCTTTAACAGAATCAACCTAATCTATGGCACAGTGAGCGAGTACTGCAGCGAGCGCACGTGCCCTATCATGTCTGGCGGACTGAGGTATGAGTACAGATGGCAGGACGGTAAAGACTACAAGAGACCCACCAAGCTGCCTGCTCTCAAGTACATGAATCTGCTGATGGACTGGATAGAGTCACTCATCAATAATGAGGAAATCTTCCCCACAAGAGTAGGTGTGTGTGAGGAGTTTACAAATGAAACTATCAGACTGCTCTTGAGTGCGTAAGCTAATACATGACTGAGTGCTGCCTGCCGAGATTTTATACTAAAGTGTCAGCACAGAGTGCAGAGGTGCTCTCTTTCATTAAGCTCTCGAATGCAATGATTGAGTTCAAGGAGAGGTTAATTAGACAATAAAATGTTGACATTTAGAGGGGATTGTTGACTAGGTGATCATAGTTTTAAATTAGAGGTGAGAACTTCATGCGACACAGCAGTGTGGGCTCAGAGCCTCTCTGTGGCGCAGTGGTTAGCACTGACATTTCGTGACGTCTCTTTTCTTATATCAAGCCTAGACTCAACATTTCCCACGAGCGTGAATGGGTTTTGGTTGTGTGTCAGTGCTTGACAACTCCTTCAGAGTGTTTCTGTCCCTTTCCTCGCTCAGTTATCACAATCCCCCATGGACCTGAGGGAGAATAAGACAGCAATGCTGTCTTTGCTGCACCTTTGCTTAGAAACTAAATACGAATAATTAGATGGTTCTTCAAGGTGCCTTTTCAGCTCTTCAGCACAAAACACAGATATTTTTTATAAGGTCTTTTGTGATTAAAACACAAACTACTCAATAGATTATTTAGGAAATTAGGTAGATTAATAGCCCTATTGTAGATAAGCATGATTAATAATGCAGTTGAAATCCGCATACATGGTAAATCCATTTACAATTGAGTCCTACAGTTTCCTTTACCAAATCTATTGTTTTATTAAACCAGCTTCTGAATAGAAGTCCTTTTATTTCTTATTGTTTTCCTTCTTCATCCTAGGAGTACCTTTCCCCAAGAACTTCCAGCAGGTGTGCAAGAAGATCCTGAGCCGTCTCTTCCGGGTGTTTGTGCATGTTTACATCCATCACTTTGACAGCATCTGCAGTATGGGTGCAGAGGCCCACATCAATACCTGCTACAAACACTATTATTATTTCATCTCAGAGTTCAACCTCATTGATCACTCTGAACTGGAGCCTCTGGTGAGACATCAGATGTGTGAGTGTGAAGTGAGGATGCATATGAAAAAGAATCAGATGGAGGTTTTGTAACGGAGGAACTGTCAGTCTAGCAGACAATATCTACCATCTTGCCAACTTTATCCCAGTTGCGTGAATGTTTGATGTGCTTATTGTTCATCTTTGAGTAAGTGTGTTTTCCAGTTCAGCATACATAAATAGAAGGCACCGACAATAAAATCACTCAGTCTGAAGCTCATAGTGTTCTCGCTAAGATAATATATTCCGTATGACACACAAATTGAATTAGTTTTCACTCAGTTTTCCATCATGAACGAAACGTATCCAGGAAATGGCTAGGTCTGATGAGAAAAGACTCATAAGACAATCTGCTGACTTTGGATAGTCATGTGATTAAAGATTGTACTTGTTGCTGTTTTCCAACAAAGGAGCCTCTATCAGATGGAATGGTGTTCCAAGTGTCAATAAAATGCTGCAGTTATCATCATTACGACGCTTTGGCTGCATAATTCCCCCTGCAATGTGAAAACGGGGACAAGACACTAATGTCAACGCGCTGCATAAAAGATAAATCTTTTGAATAGACCTCGTTTTATTGCCCCACCTTTTGTGCCCCAGGATATTATGTTTGTTTTTAGTCTTCAAGGAGCAACTGCTTTCTTTCTCAGAATCGGTGTTCTCCATTATGACGGTGTAAATATTCATTTTCTCAAACAATATATTAGACTTGATCTATTAACATCTCCTCTTTTTCTTTTCCTGCAGAAAGAGATGACAGAGAAAATATGCAATTAGACAAAGCCACATGGACAAAGGAGTTTACGTTATGACGTTATCTGAGCCCCTTGAGAAAACTTCCGCATCAAAACACTCCAGACAGAGAACTGCTTTGTGTACACTTGTATGAGTGGTTTCCAAGCATATATGGCATGGCCCATAAACTCAGCAGACTTCTGCAGATGGTGGAAAAGTTCCTTCACAGAACTTTTCATTTCACATTCATTATGGTGCTGTGAGTTTCCTCGTTATTATTCTTTACTGTTTTATACACTGCATCTCCTGTACTCTGTCTTTCCTCTTGTGCATGTATATGTTTTATCTTTGTGTAAGTTTTGATGCATTGTTTGTTTTCTTGTAGACCAGAGTTTGTATTTTGTACGATGTGTTTTTACTGTTTAAAATCTGATTTAAGGGCATAAAAGTTCTTCCCATCATTCATTCGCGTCTGTTTTCATTTTCGCAGCAGGATGGAAAAAGAAAAACCCAACAACAACAACAATAGATATAGCATACTTATTGTCATGCTCACTTGCCAAACCTGTTACATGGATAAATAAAGGCCATCATCATGCACCCAAAATCCCCACTACGTGGACTGAGGCGTGGTGACGAACCCTGCCAAGTGACGTTGCATCAGTGCGGTCACGCTACCAATGGGAGAGGAGGGAATCCGGAAAGGGGCGGAGCAAACGTCTGCTCTCGCTTTTTCCCGCCCAGTACGTCATCAGCTGTTTGGACTGATTGATAACAGAAAGCAATGGGAGTTTACATCAGTTGTCACAGGCTTTGACTGCAGGGATTTGGCTGGAGTGGAGTCCACGTTAGAAGGGTTTGTTGCATTTGTGGTTTTATTTTTAACGTTGCTTAAACAGTCTCTGAATACAATTGGCAACTGGTCATGTAAATCGGTTTAGCAAGCTATCTATGGGTTCTTTCTTGCTAGCTGGGGCTAACAACAGCTATAGTAGGCAGCCACCGCTAGCTCTGGCTTTTGTAATCCCGCACTGATCTTTTATACAGAATTCCCTCATGGTAACTAGGATTTGTTTTAAACAGTGTTGCTAATGTTAAGTAATTATCGAAGTAGACGTTGTTGGCTGTCGTTTTGGCTGTCAGTACACACACTTGTTAACTTTTGTATTGGTACAAACTGCTGGTATAACTCCATAGCTAACAGCTAATTACCAATGTTTTATGTTTTTTCTAACCGAAACATAGCATTTAACTAGTGTGACTTAACTAATTCAATAAACTTTGCTGTAACTGAGTATTCTGCGATCATTTAGATGAACACTAACCGCAAACTCAGAGCGATGCAAAGAGCGAAAGAAAGAGGAAACTGGAACACATAAGCTAACGCTGGGTGGTGTGTTCTCCATAGCTCTAGCATTTTGCCTTATCGCCGCATTGTATTTAGTTGTTACGTATATTTACATGACTAACTATATTTGTATGTGGCAGTTGGCAGATATGGTGAGGCACAGCGTGATGACGGAGTTGCAACCCTTCCAGCCCTCCCTTCAGGTAGATCTACTCTATGATTAGTGGTGATTTCAAAAGCTGTGACTTCCTGAAACATGTCTGCTAAGATAAAAGGACCAGAAAGTAGTGCACAGTAGTTTCATCAAAGCACTTTGCCCTGTTGTTTAAATGTTTCTGGTAATGTCCAGATAAGGCCTGTCACGGGGTTTCCAGTATTATCATATTGACCACTGTTTTGGCAGATTGCCATAGGTGGTTGTAATGATCAAAGTAGTGGTGATGCATCCGTATAACTGCAGTTAGTCATTTTACAGTTGCACGCCTATGAAATTGGATGGAACATTCTATTATATTATAGATAAGTGTTTATTTTTAGTATTTATTACCTAGACCAAAGTAATTTTTGCCTTTTTGCTTTTTTCATTTGTTTTTTTCCTACTGTACCACCACCTGATCACTCTGGCTGATTTTGTACTTTTCCCTCCCTCTGTCCCCCATGTGGCCTCCTTCTCTGTAACAGGGTAACTCTCTGGCTTTCGGCCAAGTAGGGCAAAACTGTGGGAGCATTCAGGAGAACAGAAATACATCAGAGGAAAGACAGAATCTTTCCCAAGGCCCAGCAGGTACAAATGTTTTACTTTTTATAGCATTCCTATAGCTTTGTAAACTTTACAAAGCAATAGCACTGTGCAAAAAAATTGCAATGTTTTGATTTGAATGTATGGATTCATTTCTGCCTCTACAGAGTGTGAAAAAAGCCAGCCAGTGAACATCCCAGATACAGGTAAACGAAAGAAGAAGAAAAGAACTAGAGCGACAGACAGCTCCACTGGCACTTTTGATGGTAAGTAGGCTAAAACTGAGACACATGCAGTACGTGTGAAAGCAGGAAAATTGACCAACACTTCATATTTTCTTCAGATCTCTACAAATTGACTCATGAGGTGCTCGGCCAGGGAGCATATGCTAAAGTTCAAGGATGCATCAGTCTGCAGAATGGACATGAGTATGCTGTGAAGGTAAATAAGGACAGTTTTGCCAAATTTAAATGTCATTTGAACAGGTTGGGTTGCTCTTTAATGGCAACATTTTGTTTAAAGGTGTACTACATTTTTTTTTTTTAAAGTCAATCAAAACGTCCATTGAATCACAATTTCTGCTGCTCGCCTTCATAGATTATAGAAAAGAGTGCAGGACACAGCCGCAGCAGAGTCTTTCGAGAAGTAGAGACTCTTTATCAGTGTCAAGGAAATAAGTGAGTTGATTTTTATCTGATTAATATTTAAAAAAATGTTTTTAAACATATTCAGAATAAAAAGAAAAAAATTCTAATCACCTAAACATATCATCGTTCAGGAATATTTTGGAATTGATCGAATTCTTTGAGGACAACTCCTGCTTTTATTTGGTATTTGAAAAGCTGCGTGGTGGTAAGTGTGAATAATTAACACAACAGTTATGTAATGTAAACAGAGCTTTTTCCAGATGGCTCATTATGAACGCACAAATATACCCGTGAGTGATCCTCTTCTCTTTCTGCAGGTTCTATTCTTACACATATCCAAAACCGAAAGCACTTTGATGAACTGGAGGCTAGTAAGGTAGTGAAAGACATTGCCCAAGCTCTCGACTTTTTACACACAAAAGGTAGGTCAACGTTCAAACAGGTGTTCTGCTGAAATCCAAAGGAAATAGATGTTTCGTTTCCTTTTTTGACTGTAAAGGTGACAGTGTTTTGGGGTTTTTTGGTTTTTTGTTTGCAGGCATTGCCCATAGAGACCTTAAGCTAGAAAACATACTCTGTGAATACACTGATCAGGTAATTGGCATTTAATGAGTTGAGAAAGGCATTAATTATCCCTTAAGGTTTCCAATTTAACAACATAATAATGTATTTACTCTCTTTCTACTTAGGTGTCGCCAGTAAAGATCTGTGACTTTGATCTAGGAAGTGGAGTAAAGCTCAGCAGTGCCTGTACACCCATAACAACCCCAGAGCTCACAACACCAGTAAATGTCTAATTCTAAATTAACGGCCAAGTATAGACACACAATATTGTCCAATTAACTAATAATGGATTATACTGACTTGCCTCTTGTTTGTTTTTAATCTTCGCCCTCTCTTAGTGTGGCTCGGCAGAGTACATGGCTCCAGAAGTAGTTGAGGTGTTCACTGATGAGGCCTCCTTCTACGACAAACGCTGTGATCTGTGGAGCCTCGGGGTCATCCTCTACATCTTACTGAGCGGCAGCCCACCCTTCACAGGACACTGTGGCTCTGACTGTGGCTGGGATCGGGGTGAAAGATGCAGAACATGCCAGGTATGCCCCCTCCAATCAGCATTGTTGTTTCGTGTCCATCCTATGGATAACTGCTCAGCTCAGTGGTGTTTGGACCACAGTTGGACCGCTGTGTGTCCCCGCTTATCATTCTGAAATGAAGACATTATAAACAATATAAAACTACAGACTAGAGGTGTTAAAAGAACAAAAATAAAACTTCTAGTAATTTTGTAGTTTCTGTCTCTTTTAGCTGGCATTACGGCTTGGTCATCTTAATGCTGACCTCTTTATTATCATGTCCATGGCAGACAGTTCAAATAAAATAACTAAAATTTTTATTTTACATGTATCAGTTGAATACTTTCTGTTTTGTATAGTCTGGTTGTGTGGATTTTAGATGGTTTCCGAGACGAGATGAGACCTTTTAGTATCTGAACTTGGTTTCTGGGAAATATAAGAATCTTTTCTTTTTTTTTTCCTGTATACTGGCTTAATTAACCTAAAACCTACATCACTAATTATGTTTCTTAAGTTAGGCTTAGATTTAGGTTGAAATCTTTTTTTTTTTTTTTTTTTTTTAAATAAAAA
>VUQG01004082.1:12911-32662 GCA_015106755.1 Etia nguti
GTTCTCTCTGCTTCAAGATGGTTTTTTTTATTGATATTTGATCCTTTAGTTTGCTGTTTGAGATGGAAAATGTTTGGATAGATGAAACAAGGATCTAGGATATTTTATTCTAATCACATTATTAAAGTGAGAAGTGGCAGGAGTGTGCTTAGATGTCTCTCATATCTTTTTCTGCATACTTTCTTGTTCTAGGAACAGCAGCACCAAAGATCTGACCCAGTTTGCAGCAGAAGCCATCGCCTTCAACCGGCAGCTATCCCAGCACGAGGAGCAGCGGGAGGACGTCGGAGCCATTGTTTGCTCCATGAGGCTTTCTCCTCCTTCTAACTCCAGGCTGGCTCGCAGACGGGCACAGTCCAGTGCTCTCCGGCATGGAGACTTTGCACCTGCTTCAGATGACCTCACAGCCTGAGGGTCCTTAACCTCCTTATCATGTTAGCTGAATAATTTTAGTTACCTTCTGTGTGGATTTTTATTTTTATAAGGAGCCTTGTAGGATCAGTCACACAGTATGGGAAGTGTTTCTGTTGTTGAAAGTCTCCTCCTTGGCCAGTAGTCTTATCAGTGAGAGTTTGGACATCAAGTGCGCAGTTAAACCTTAGCTTCCACCTACTAATAGAAAACAGTAAAACTTCCAGGATTTGACCAGGAGATACTTTAAGCTGCCTGAGTATTTTTAACAAAGGTTTGATTTTCTTTCAGAACAACTTTGGCTTTAAGAAATTTACGTATTGTTTTCACAGGTTGGGTTAATCATTGTTACCCAAAACACCAGAAACTGCTCTCAGTGCCAGCAGTTTTTATTAAAATACATATCATCACCAAAAACAGCATTTTAAGAATCAGGACAGCTAGCAGCAGCAGCAGCTGCTGCTGCTTTAATGCAATATCGTCTTATAGGTATATTTTTTACTTTTCTTGTTTTTACAGCTGTGAATTAGTTATTTTATTTGAAAGCTTTTTAGTGACTAAAGAAAAGGGATTTTTTTGTTGCTTTTTTAAAGCATGTTTTCTTTTCTTTTTTTTTTATATACATATGATTTTTATGTGTGAATGTATGTGATTTAAGTGATAAAACAGACAACACTTAGAGGAGTCTGAGGGTTAAACTGGGCTTTTCCCCTGTTTTGCCCGTTGACTCTTTTGTCGAGCTGTGTCTTCATGACTACCTGAGAGTGTGGCTGGAGGTTGCAGAAATTTATGGAGTGAGACTGGATCTTAAAGTGCTTTTTTTTTTTCTTTCTTTCTTTCTTTCATGTCAACACAAGCTACCTGCAGCACTGGTGTACTTTAAAATAAATATCTTATTTAGTTCGCCCAGAATGGGAGGTTCTTGTGTTTTTAAAGCTTCACCAATAATATGAATTTGACACTTAAAAATAGTATTTATCTTTTTAGCAGTTTTGCTATAACTTCTCATTGGAGGTCATGTTTGGTGTTGTGATGCAGTTTATTCCAAGAGGTTTTGCTTAATTTCTTATTGTCTTAGTGATTTGATATCTTATATATATATATTTTTAAGTCTAAATTACTTGAAATGTGAAAACTGCATTTGTTTCAAGTTTTATGCAGTTCATGAGACTTAAAGCTGAACCGTGGGACTTTTATATATAAATGAGTGTCCATTACATTCAACTCCCCTGTTTATGTGTACACAAATATTATTCACCCTATGAGCAGCAGGTACGGTCTCTGTATTTTTTAGTGTTCCTGATTCCTGGGCTGGCACACTGGTTTAGATCAACCAACAGTGACTGGGTTTGCCAGGGCTCAAGAGAGCTGCAGCTAAAGCAAATGGTATGGCTAAAAAAACAAAACAAAACTAGAAAGGGACTGAGAGAGATTTTTTTTTTGCTGCTTCAGATAAAAAGGAAGTATCACTGGGAGGAAAGTGGTTGACACCAAGTAGAAACATTTAGCAGTGGTGAAGCCTTTCCTTGTTCTAGATTTGCATCATAAGCACTTGTTGATGGTATCTGTGTAATCTACCTGTTACAAGCCCTGCATGGCTGGTTTAAAGGGAGAATAGTTTATGTTACACTAGTGAGATATGTGATTCTATTCTGTGAAGTGAATTTAAAAAAAATATTTTTTAACAGTTTTATATTGTCCCTGCGTTGTTGTTGTTGTTGTTGTTGTTTTTTTTTAAATAATTTTGTGTCTGTGCCAATGGAAACTGTTATGGACGAACTGAGAATTCTTTCTGACACTTAATTTCTGATTTTTATCCTTTTGGGGTTTTTATTTTTTTTAGAAGAAGCTACTTTTTCTTTACGTTGTCTTATAATTTAGACTGTCTGTGTTTGAATGGGATCTCCAAAGGCTCCTGTTTACCATACCCTACAAAGTTTATGTGCCGGTGCTAACTCATTCCCTTATTTCATACTGTTGCCATGGACAACCGATCCCTATAGCAACTAAGGGCCTTCATAGCCTGGCATGAATTGATGGAGATTTGCTCAGAATGAATACACATGTTAGGAAACAATTGCTTGCTATGTTAAAGCCCCCACACTTCTAGTATGAATAATAAAAGAAGCTGTTTGTTTCCCTCCATCTAATTGAAATGGCCTAGAATGAGATGCAGTAATTGGTATGCGATTATAAAGTCCCTCTGAAATGTGTCAAAGCTCATATGGGGTTCTGTGCATAAAGCTCTCATGTGTAGAGCGTATTTTCACTGGCATGTTGTGTTCTCAATAAAAAAGCTCTTCAGTGTCTTCTAGACAATATTGTGTTGTGCACTCAAAGGTCTTGTTCATGAGACGTGAGCAAATGGAGTTTTTGTTTTCCACTGCAGCAGACGTGCTTTAGTTTACAAAGATTTATTTCAGTCAGGAGTGATAAATGGTAACAACTCATTTGTTTTGGACTGAACAGATGAGGAGGGGACAGGAATAACCTGTACACACACTGGTAAGAAACACAGATGCTGTGTCCTTGCTAAGACTTATTTGAAAAGCAAAGGAGAAAGAGGAGCGAGGCCATAATCTTGAGCCTTTTTTTAAACACTTTAATTACCCCCAGGTTTCACAAACTTTTCCCATTCTTAGATTTAAGGAAATAAACATCAGAGAGATGTAGGAGTGCAGTGGTGTGTGTGTTTCCACTTTTCCCGAGAGCACCTTGAATGTGACACGTTAAAAGCTTAAGCCCTTCAGAGGGTAATGGCTGTGATTGGGCTGTTTGTTTGAACCGGCTCCACAGCGCAGCCAGTGGCTGATATTCAGCAGTGCATCAGCTGCAGATCACTCCGCTGTTCACCTGCAGGAGGAGCAGATCATATCCGCGGCTCCTGTGCAACATGACAGACGGACAAAGCGCCCAAACGGCCAGAGTCATGTGTCCGATTTAAGGTAAGCGACACAGAATGGTGCAGAACAATTTTGCAGCAAGTGTTGCTTTCAGGTTTGTGTGTGTGTCTGTGGACCACGAGCGAGAGAACAAGACTGTGTTTTTATATTTGCAGATTCTCACTTGGCATTTTCAGTGTTGTTGCCTTAGATGAATTGTATCTTATAACTAATGCGTTTAATTAGAGGGGAATGTTTACAGTTTTTTAACAACTGAGAAATTACTTTGGAAGAAAAAAGTTCTTAGAGTTAAATATCAGAAGAATGAAAAAGCTTTAAAACATTTGCACTGCTTCTAAAATGTGTCATGTTACTTTTCAGCCTCTCTTTCTAAAGAGATCAAATTATCTATTTTCAGCCATTTATCTGATCAACAGCTTCTCTGAGCTCTCCTGAGACATGGTGCTACCTGAAAAAAACTCCAGGTCATCTGCTCCCAAGAAGACCCCTGAGCAGCGTGCTCTGAGGCACCAGAGCCTGCCCTCTCCAGCCCTGTGCTGCGCTTGTGGGCTGTGCATCATGCTGGCTGGCATCAACATCACCCTGGTGGGAGCTTTTGCCTTTGGTACCTTCATCCCTACAAGCAATCCTCCCATCTTCATTGGGCCTCTTCTTTTACTCATAGCACTGGCTTTCTTTACAGCCTGCTGTGTCATCAGCAGGCGACCTCAAGCCCACATTGCCCATAAGGCCAAAGGAGGTGAGAAATGGGCGCTGATGAGGATGGGGGCAGTTGCTTTTGAGATGGAGACAAGCGAGCACACACTTCAGGACACGACAGCTGTCCAGCTCAGCCCCACCAACTCCCCTAGCTCATCTCACAAATCCAGCTCCATCCAAGGGGAAGCCACTGCCCTGCCTTCCTGTCAGGATGAAGCCACTGAGCAGCACACATCAGAGACCTGTGGCACTGGTGTTATTGCAGATAAACCCACCCTGAGCTCCGACTGCAAGGAGAGCACTTCCACACAGACGCTGCCTGATCAGATCACTACATAGCGTGGACTTTGTTCTGTTTACACTGCTGGATAAATATGTCTGGCGTATCTGCCAGGATTAATTGCTACTATAAGTTATAAGCTAAGTCGTACTTTATTTATCCCAAAGTTGGTAAATTCAAATAACACATGGCTTAAGTAACTAGAATGGTGGTGTGGTAATATGATACAAGAGCTAAAAGGCCTGCAGACTCAGCCTGTTAGCGTAAATGTTTTGTGCAAACTCCCCGATAATTATTCAGTGTGTTTCAGGAAGTTGTACTTTTACTGCCCTGTCCCAGGATGTACATTATCTTTCCAGGAAATGAAACAGGGAAGGAGATGATACCATAATCCAAGTGCCTGTTTTATGTTGTTTTTGTTGTAGAACACATCTAGTTATTGTGTATTCATTGTGTATTCATTTCCTATGGATTGACTTTGGTTGGTGCTTGCCACCTTTGTGAAGGAGGATCAATGCATCCAGGCAATCTACTCTGAGTTATAAAAGCTGCACCTGTGTAAGCCGGGTGAATGCAGTCACAGCTTTTCTACACACTTCAACATAACTTTTCTTATTATTATTATTACCTGCACCAGCTGCTTTGAGTGATGGTGTAACCTTGAGCTGTGTTAAAATAGATTCAGGAGTGTTTTGTGAATTTCTCTACTTATGTCGTTGTGCATGATTACTACAGGTGCTAATACATGCTTGGGACCCCTGTATATTTTATCAATACAGATAACTCTTTACTTGAACAGAAGTATATAGTGTATCTGTTTAGACAGCTCACTAAAACAGATATATTAAGGATGCTATCTTGAGCAAATTATAATAATTAATACTTCTACTGATCCCCTTTGTGAAGAACACACAGAAACAAAGCCATTGGAACTGCAGTAGCATTTATGTCAGGCTAAATGAGAAAGATGCACGGGCTGTGATGATAAGTCATTTGTTATCTGAGTAACCCCAGCAGGGACTGTACAAATGGCTACGTTGCCCATCATTTGGCATCTGACCCAACAGCTGCCGGCAAACGCGAAAGCCTTGTTTACTCATCATTTTACATCAGCTGTCCTCAAACACAGCGTGATCCCCTCACACAGTAAACCACAGGAAAAGATAACACAGTGGCCAACGCCCACTGTTATTGCAGTGTTTTTTGAGCGGATACAGGCAAGCTGTGTGGGTGTCTGTAGTTATTCAATGACTTGTTTCTGTAAAGAAGGTGACATGTCTTGGCAACCTCAGCTCAACTAGTAATGAGGTCATGCTGCTCTGAAGAATGGCACAGCGGGATTAATTTAGTGCAGGGCTGGGTTTAACTCAGCAGAGGTTAATGTAACTGAGCAATTTTTATGTAAAAAAAAAAAATACTTCCATCCATCCATCCAGACTTGATCCTAACCCCACTATCATGGATGAGAGGTGAGCTAAACCCTGAACAAATCACCATTCCAAGGCACATCTGAACTTGTTTTATCCATAGATACCATCTTCTTCTTTTGGCTGGCCGCTTTAGGAATAGCTATAGCAGATCATCTGCCTCCATCCCAGCCTATCCCTAGCATCTACGCCTCTCTACGTTTGTCTCCAAACCGCTGTCCCTCTGATATACTCATTTCTAATCTTGTCCATCCTGGTCACTTCAACAAAATACTTAGCATCTCTAACCCTAACCACCACCAGATAAGCCTCCTGTGTACCAGGTCTTACTCCCATTGTGTCTAACCAGTTGCCCATCCCTGTTGCCAAGTGCTGGATCATAGGTGGTTGTCTGATTGTTGTTTTTTATCGAATACTGTAGTCTGTAACTTGCATTATAAACCACCATAAGGCAAGTGTTTTTGTGAATTTGTCCCATATAAATAAAATGTAGTTGAATTGAACTACTCTCTTGCAGCTGTTCTTTTTACTGTAACACGTGGAGTTTCTCTTTACATCTCCCTTTTGTTTTTATTAGGATGGTTTGCAGGAATGTGCATTTCCAGTTTGGTGCTCTGGTCTTCTTCTCTCTGTTCAGGATCGAGGCATTTCTACGCCCCTAGCCAAACCACAGTGTGCAGTAAATGGCAGGCAGCTTTCTGAGGCACACTGGAACATGAAAGAGGCTCTGAGGCAAAGCAATGACTGGAAATTTTCTCTGACCTGTGGTGTCACTGGGATCATGATAGTGGAAGGATTCCCACAGAAGCCTCCAGGAATAGGAATTATTTATTGTCTGTATTGGACACAGGTCAAGATCATCTCAAGGAGCATCCCACTCCCTGTCTAACACAAAGGGTGACCTTTGAGAGAAAATCAAGTAAAGCATAAACAAAATGAGTTTTATTAATAAAAGCGTACAATTAATTCTGGTAGAAAAATTGAGCAATCGTGCCACAACTCTAAACTTTAATTTAAGAGTATGGCAAACTCAGTAACCTATAAAGTAGCTTTAATCTATTCGAGTTGAACTGATGGTAATATATTATTTGTATATTATCTGTCTTTGCAAAGCTATAAACATTTGCAGATACCTGTAAAGCCTAATCATAGTAATCAAGAATGACACTTTGGGGTCCGTCAGCCACCGAAGTAAACCATCTAATTGTTTCCACCATAATATTACTTACGCACTGTAATGATGCATCATCATTAATAATAGTGTAGTGCCATTTAAAGCAATATATCAGCCAACAGAAGTATTTTAATTTTACTCATGATACTTTCTGTTGATGATGACGTCTTTTTTCGCTTTTTCACAGTAAATGATCTCACATCTCTCCTCCTCTACACAAGCACAAAACATCTTGACATTTACTTTTTGTTCTTTAATTCAAACATTAAACACTTTAATATTTATTTTCATGTATTTTCTGCACATCAACACACTGCTGCAGGAACATTACTGTAAAATATTTCTTTACTCAAAAAACCTAACACGGCCACCACATTAAATAATAAAAGCCAAATAATAATTAGCAATCGTCTCATCATCTTTCACCTCATTAAGGTTGATGTCTGACAGTTTTTACATCTGGATACAGAGATACAAACAGAGTCTAGCTAAAGTGGATAAAATTTACCTAAAGAGTAGCAAGTTTCTTTAATTTGAGCAATGGTTCAAACTGGATGCTCATTGCTTGATTCAAAGTTAAAATCAGCTTAAAAAGAGTTCGGCTCAGCTGGGAGATATATCTGATCTCATGACTCCACCCTGTGGATGAAAAGCAGTATAGGTATATCACTGCTTTACAAACTTGGGACAAAACGAGAGGAAGTTTGAGCGATTTTTCCTTTTCGTAACAATGCTTCTTGGTAATCCTTTTTTATTTTAACCGTTGGAAACACTGTTTATTTCCACTTAAATATACCCTCATATTTTTTATATCGAACGTCTGCACGATTTCCCAGATCGAATACTGATCAGCGCTGATAAATGCAGTAATACAGATGCAAAATTACGTATATCCACTCTGCAGCTTACTGAAATCCAAATCAGTTGGGTTAGGGTAACTGGTCATTCTAAATTGCCCATTGGTGTGAGCGCGAATGGTTATTTGTGTTAGCCTTGCAACAATCTGATGATTTGTGCAGCCCCCCCCTCCCCCAGAATAAAATGGATGGATTATGAATTATATTTAGATTATGAATTTATATTCAGACAACAAACAAAAAACCCCAAAACGCTAATATGACTATGTCCAAGTCAGATAACTTCTTTATTGGGGGTGTATGGGATGCAATACTTTTTTGGGACACTAGAGGGCAGTATCGTCGTTCTCACCGTGTTTCTGAGTGCCATAACTATGTTCATTCCAAGGTACACTAACCTTTCTTTTTTTCTTCTTCTTTTTTTGAGGGCTGAGAGGTCATTTGGGATTGATGTGGTGCTGAAGAACATTTTATTAGTAATAAGTAAAAATTTAACTCTAAAAAGAATTTGACGCTTTTCCTAGTTTGTACCTCAGAAAACCACAATTTAAGTGTCCCCAAACTAGCTAAACGAATACCGCAGAATTAAGACAGTCTCGTTCTAATATTAACGTAATAGGCAAGTATGATTAAAAAATTTTTTTAAAAAAAATCAAATTTAGAACTGCACAGGTTGTAGAAGTTTTAAACTGGACCCTTGCAGAAAATGTAAAATTTAAAGTCAGTATCATCCTCACAGAGTTTCTCCCTGCTTACTTTAAATCTTAACAGTCTAACAGTGAAATTATTTTATAGCAGAAGTCTAATGTTTACATTTAACACCTGCATACTCCTGCATCTGCATTTTTCATATAATTATTTTTTGCATCTTTTTCTAGTGCCTGTTTGTGTTGAACAAAGTAATTCAGACCAAAACATGTTTGAGAGCTTGGATTTCAAAAGCATAACGGCATAATCTGCTAATTCCCACATTTGTTTAATCTGAAATAAAGAAAACGAATCAAGCAAAAAACTTTAAAAACCAATAAATAAAATGTGATGGGCTTATTTTTAATTAAATAATCTATCCACCTGCTGATTTTTTTTTCTTTAATCAATATAGAATATCCTTATCATGTACAGTCCTGTTAGTAACATAATGAACTTTTCATTACACCGGATGAGTGGTCACAGTTTTTTTTTTTTTTCTCACATTCACAGTGTGTGGACCACGAATGCATCACAGCCTCTATCTGTGCTTTCCTGTTGGTGGCTGTACTGCATCGTCGTCCTTGGGCCTCCTGTGATCCTCCTGTGGCTCTGAACCACATCCAGGTTGTCTCAGAGCTGCTGCCTGTAAAAATGTATTTCCCACAGGTAATACACTACATTCCCAGATAACAGGAAGCTAGAACAATAGCAAGGTTACTGTGTCTTTGCATCCCTCTGTGAACATAATCATCACCAGGTGAGTGACCCAGTGTCTCATACACACTGAACTTGTTACAGCTCATAAATAGTTTCCTCCGCCATCTTGCATAAGCCATTTGTCTTTCCATCCCACTTCTGTTGTTGGGGGAAACGGGGTGTTTAATATATCCCACCTCTGAAGATGAAGTGCCATTAATTTTATCCTTCTTTTCAGTTTGCGAACTGTCCCTCCAAACAGCGGCCGTCTTCTTCTAATTCCTAATGACTGGTGTGAGTGCTGACTCTGCTATTGTAAAACAAATGATATCTCTGTCCTGTTGGCATAATCCTAATCTATTTGAATGGAAGGGACTGCAGTAAAATGACAAAGGGGAGGGGGGATATTTCCATCTCATGATAAATGTGCAAATGTCCACCAAAGCTGAATCAGACACCACATTTTAATGGCCTGATTGCACGTTCATTTCTCGCCTCATTCTCTAGCAGCCCTGCTCTTTCCGTTTTTAATGTGGAGCTGGTCATATTTTGTCCCAGATTAGTATAGACGACGGCTGACAGTTGCCTCTGCTCAAGGTATTTAGAAGACATAATTCATTCATAGATCTAGAAGTGCTCCCATTTGTCATCCCTATTTTTTATGCTCAGTGTCTCCACCGTCGCTCACTCCTCTGGGCAGCAATGTGTGTGTGTGTGTGTCGAGGGAGATGAGGGCCAGAGCAGTTTTCAGCTGCTGTATTAGCTGGCATATGCAAGCAATGAATTATAAGGAGGAAAAGGAGTCAATTATCCACTCCTAAAAGAGGGGCAGAGTCTGTGTGGCCTAGGGGCCCCGTTCCATACTTACCAAATCATTTCACAGAAAGGAACACTAGGAGACCTGGAGAGGAGACAGTGAGCAGACAGCACAATCACACACACACACACACACACAGACACACACACTTACACCTACGGTTTCGACCCTCTCAGCCTTAACCTTACCCCCCTCTCATCACTTTCCTCACTGCGCCTGCTCATTGCGTCCTCCTGAGTTAACAAGGACGGGCAGCAATGTGTTGGATCTGTATGGTAATAATCCATTTTATACATACCAACTCCTAAAACTGATTTCGGCTGAGCAGGAATAGCCACCCCGTGACCGTCAGCCATTTTGCCATGTCCCAATTCACTCCCCTGACTCCCTTCGAATCAAAACGGGGCCCTGATTGACTGTGCCGCTCTGACTAATAGAGTGGATATGGTAAATGAAATACCCAGCACTTTCATTCCAAAGTCTCTTACCCCCTGTGTCCCCAGTCACTTTGCCTTGACATATTTTTAGAGATTGAGCGTTCTATCCTGTTTTTGATGAGGATGGGCTGAGTTGAGGTGCGTGCAGCGGCAGTGGCGGTGATGCCCTGAGAGCAGCCGGGACCCTCGGACACGGGAGGCCGTGCTGACAGGGTCTCTGCTGAGTGACAGGGCCGACACTTAGGGAAATGAGGTCGTTAGACAGCATTACGAGTGGGCTGATAGCTCGGTAATGGGTTTTAACTTTGGAATTTAACACAGAAGCCCACCGGGGATGGGTTTGATGTGTAGGCGGACAGGTGGGTTCCCACCGAATAAAGAAGGCAACTCTCACCGGCACCGGAGAAAACTGACTTCTTCAAGAAGGCGGGAAGGGAATGAAGAAAAGGAAAGAACAGGACGGGAAATGTTCTAAAAATAAATTGCACCACGTGGTGATCCTCTTTAACACAAGGAAATCAAGAAGAAGGTTTCACTAGATGAGTGGCTTTTGTTTTCGGGTTTGCCCTTCCCTTCGGGTTTACTAAGAGAGATTTACTTTCCTTTAAATTTCCTTTAAATGTCCTCACATACTGAGTGGAAAATCATCTCCAGCATCCAGATGATTTTCCAAATCTGTTATGGCTCAATTACAGAAAGTAGTGATTTCAAAAACAATGAACATTTTCCATTTTCTTTGTTAAGTTTCTTTGTTAAGTCAGAAGGTTTATAATTTTGCACGCTGTATGCACACAGCTTCCAAGCTGCCTTGAGTCTTAAGTAAGGGCGTCTAAATTTAGTGCATAACGATAAACTCTTAAGTTATAAGACATAGGCTAATGCGTAAGGGTGTTAAAACCAGTGGGATAGTTTAGTGGAGATTAAGGGACGTATCAAAGACTTGTGTAAAGCTCCATCAAGAGCGAGGCAGTTTGGTGGGCATCTGCACATGTTAGTTTGAAAAAAAAGGGGGCAGAAGTGACTCACAGAGCTTTGGCAGCCCGTGAGTGACTGATAATGTCTCAACATCACTCCCATTACTCCTTTTGGCTGTGCTGTGAAAACGAATGGTCCACTTTAGTGCTGCCGTGGACCTTGCTAGTTCTGTTCAGGAGGAAGATTTAGAAGGGCATTATGGCCGTCCAGCGGTGGGCAAGACAACTCACAGGAGAGGATGAAATGGATGAGGTGGGGTAGAAAGATGACGGCAGTTTCATTCTTTCCCCGGACTTGGTCTGGGGGAGATGAATCATGCTTGGCCTCTGTGAGAGGGTTATGGAGGGAAAAGGAAGGTCAGGTTTCCATGGCAGGATTTTTCACTAGAGCAGATGAGAAAGCTTGGCAATACAAATCAAGTCAAAAGGCTTCCCAGTGTGTTTCTGCGTCGTGTCCTGCAGGCATCTCTTTCATGGCACTCCAGAGAGTACACAGTGAAGTCAACCTCATCAGAACAGTCCGGCTGGTGAAGAAGTGATTTCTGGTTTATTAGAAGTAGAGGTGTGTGTGTGTGAGTTATGTGTGTGCAAGCAGCAATCTCATTTGTGTTGATTTCCAAAGCATTACCTATCTTTCACAAAATGTCGCTGCTCCTTTAATCAGCATCGGTCAGAGGATTCATTATGCCACTTTTAGTGGATCGAGTGAACACAAAGCCTTTCTTCAGAGTTGTGAAAAAAAAACAAGAGAAAAATAACAGCTCCTTTCACTTCCAGAGGTGTGGATGATTGCTGCTGCTGGTTTAAGTGACAGGTAAATTGCAGGTTAAGTGGAGAACACAGTCTTTAAACAAGAGACTCTAGGCTCCTGCAAATCCTCCTTAGTCTTTAATCTGAATACAAAAGGCAGGGGCGGGGGTATTAAATCTGACCCCTCAGTGTTCTGTTTGTTCCATACTCCACTCAAGGGCCCGCTGTAGCCGGCAGAGTCCCAGGTTTGCATTTTCCTTTGTGCCATGTGGCAGCATTTTAAAAACAACACCGTCAAACAATACTGCCTCTTCAGTGGCTAACTTTGATAGCACAAAGGAAGGCCTGGAGTCACCAGCTTCTCCAGTCTTATCAAACTCTGGCATAAAATGTAGTTGGGATTTTTTTTAAAAGGGACTGTTTATTAAATTGTGGATGAAGCACCATAACGCAGCATTATTATCACAGTTCTGCTGTGGAGAAAAAAAAACCCAAATCCTTCTTTATTTAGTAGCAATGATGGTTAGAAAGAGGAGAAGGGGCCGGGGTGAGGCAGGCGGTTAGGGCTTGTCGAGAGAAAGGCGCTTTGGGTTGTCAACGTTTTAGAGGCTTAGAGTCAAACCTATCCGGGCTCAGGAGAGAGGAGTCTGGGTGTTAGGCAGGCAGAATGACTCCTGATAGAAGGAGTTTGCGGCTCAAGTCGAGAGGAATCGTCTTGGCTCCCGGATGAGGCGAGGACTAATTGATTCTCTGAAGTTTCCTGTCGCAGAGCCCGATTACAGGTATGACCGGATTAAAAAAGGAGAGGAAAAAAAAAAACAAGGGATCTGGAGGAGGGAAATGGTAAAAATCAAAGAGAAAAGAAGATGAGGGCTGCCATAGACGGATCAGCATCGCTTATACGCACTGATGTGTTTGCTTGTGTCTGCATGTGTATTTTGTTTGTGCGTGTGTGTTGGTATGCACATGTAGACACACTCCGGTGCAGCTGTGTTTGATCTCGGTACTCAGTGGCAATCATCAGGTCACATTGCAAGGCCCCTTTCTCTGGTGTGTTGCACAGGAGCACATTGTGTTGTAGCAGCATGCTTCCCATAATCACTCACTTCTGGTTAACACGTCTCAAAGCCAGAGGCATGTGTCTCGCCTGCCCATAACAGTGCATGACAAGATTGAGTACTGAGGCATGTGGGAGCCATAGTGAGGCGAGCTCTGAGAGAGAAGCCTTCAGGAGAAGGAGAGTTAGGACGCATATCTAGACCTAAGCTGTCATGCGTGCAGCTGTAATGGCTTGTTTAGTGGCAAAGTCCAATCTAGGGCCCCAGAGAGCCATTATTCCGGGACTATCGATTGGGCCCTACGGCCACCACAACTCGGGCCCCTGTCCCTGATCCTGTTCAGTAATAAGCGTACTCATGTCAAGGTGGTAATTATCATTGATCTGTAGCCGCTGTGACAGGGCAGCCGCCCCTTGCTGTGATTCATACCCTACATGGGACTTCTGGACTTGAGGCACCAAATCACCAGTCTCATAGCCACATGCAGCTTCTGGTGGCACTGCCATGCTGTGTCCTGGAAACAAAGGAGTTAGGAGATGGATGTCAGCTTTTTTTTTTGTTGCTTTCTGGGTGGCAATTTTATATAAGGCTAATTGTGAGCAACAGTCTCGCATGGCATGAATTCTGATGCTAACTTTGTCCTGTCCTTATTCAGACAACAAAGTCGCCTGCAGGAAGTTAAAAAAAAACCAAAAACAACTTCTCTTTATTGTTTCTTCTTCTTCTCCTCACCCATTGTTGTTTGCCCTCACGTTGCTCTCTTACTTCTGCACCAGCCATGTGCTGTCTACCCTCCCCACTTTCTAAGCAGGGAAATCAATCACTGCTCCTATGCAACTCTGTGGTAACCTGCGGCACAGTGACAGAAGCAAAACACAATATGTCAGAACACAATGATATTGTACTATGTTGTGTAGCCACAACTGTTCAAGCCACAAGCCACAAGTGTTTAGCACGGCTTTAGGACGCTGCGTCTTTGGGGCAGACTGGAGTATCTCAGCAGCTTTAAGACATTTCAACTGTTTTCGCTGAAAAATCTGTGTGGAAATTATGGAGAATCAAAGATAATTTATTAATAGACCATCCAAGAATCTGTGCTCTAGCTTTGAGTGAAATTTGAATATTTTATTTGTATGTTACTTATCAACATTCATCAGGTATATGTTCTGTATCTCTATGATGTGCCCTTACAGTTTGTTGATACAACTTAATAACTAAGCTTGCCAGAATTTGCTGATGACCCCTCTTCCCCAAATAAAGTCACTTTACGTTTCACAAGATGACAGCAACCATTATGCTAAAACTGAGGTTTTAGCTTGAGCTTGTAAACCAATGAATGATATCCAGGTGGTCGCTTCCATGTCTTATTTAAACTTATTTAAAATTTAATTAGTTACACTTTCCTAATATTCAGTTTGAGCCCCTTGTGCCTTAAGAACGCCATTTATTATTTATGGCATAAATTCAACAAGTTGCTGGAAACATTCCTCAGAGATTTTGGTCCATATTGACATGATAGCATCACAAAGTTGCTGCAGCTTTTTTTGCTGCGCATCCATAATGTTAATCTATTGTTCCACCCTAAGACATGGCATATCATCCTGCTGGAAGCAACCATTAGAAGATTGGCTTACTGTGGTCGCAGAGGGATGGACATGGTCAGCAAAAATACTCAGGTTTATCAAAGAATATGGCCACACTATTACACCATCAGCAGCAGCCTGAACAATGGATACAAGACAGGATGGGTTTATGCTTTCGTGTTCATTGTGCTAAATTCTGCTTGTAAGACGAGGGACTTCAAAAAAAATTTCTAGTAGATAATTTTAATTGTGGCCTCAGTTTCCTGTTTTTAGCTGGTGGTCTTCGGCTCTTGTAGTCCATCTACTTCAAGGTTTCCCTCAGAGATGCTCTTTCTTGGTTGTAAAGAATAGTTATATGAGTTACTGTTGCCTTCCTATCAGTTTGACCCAGTCTGTCCATTCTCATTTGACCTCTGGCATCAACAAGACATTTTCGCCCAGGAAACCGCTGCTCAATTAATATTTTCTCCTTTTTGGACCAATCTATATAAACCCTGGAGATGGTTGTGCAGGTAAATCCCAGTAAATCAGCAGTTTCTGAAATACCCAGACCAGCCCATTGGACACAAACAACTATGCCACGTTCACACACATGTCACATTTCTCTTTCCCATTCTGATTCTAGGTTTGAAATCCAGCAGGTCGTCTTGACTTCGTCTGCATCCCTAAATGCAAATGAGTTGTTTCCATGTGACTGAGTGATTATCAGGACATTTGCACTGAGAAGCTATTGAACAGGTGTACTTAATAAAGTGGCTATAAGTATGTCAACTATGGTCAAATTATTCTCTTATTTACGGAAAAATCTTACTTGACGCATACCACAAAATCTTTTTTTGTGCCAGTTAGCACTTAGCGCTAGTTTGCATGTTAACCTGAATATAGTAAACATGCAGCAATACCTGTAAGCATGGTGTTGTTAGACTACAGCCTCTAAGATGATTTTTCTTTCCTTCTTTTGCTGCAGTGCTATTAACAGTCTACAGAACTGCACACTCTATGTCTATTATACTCTTGCTTGAGCTCGTTTGTACTGCTTTCATCATTGTTAAAACTAATTATACTGTGCACTCATGGTAAAGCATCTCTTGGAATGACAGGGAAACAGTAAGAGAAAGATAGAAATATAGAAATGGTGGGTGTCTCAAAGCAAGAAATCAGTTTTCTTTTTGTAAGCACTGGAGCGGGACTTGTGTCACCTGCAGACCAAACCCCATTTCCTCTGATTAAGTCCGGTGAAATATTCCATTTGTCAGTGTCACAGCCCCGGCGCGTTGCTGCAGTGAGCAGCCAACCATGTCTGTTGACTGTGTCATTCTCGAATTTACATCAGACATTGACAACATCATCATATAGCTAATGTCCCCTTGGCTTGCTCTTGCTCAACCCTTTGCTCATGCTCTTTAGTTTGGTGTTTTTTTTTTCCCTCCTGCATCATTTGCCTGTCTGTGTCCTTTGCACCTGGTCGTTTTCTGGATCCACGTGTGATTTGCTGTGGAGAGTGAAACCCAAAGAGTTTGGATGAATCTGTGGCCTGGCTACTATCCCCCTGTGACCAAATCTAAAGAGAGTTTTACTTTGTATTTTATTTTATTTATTTATTTTTATCTGCGTCTGGAGCATCAAGAG
Source organism: Etia nguti (assembly GCA_015106755.1). Lineage (NCBI taxonomy): Eukaryota > Metazoa > Chordata > Actinopteri > Cichliformes > Cichlidae > Etia > Etia nguti. The sequence goes on from VUQG01004082.1 coordinate 29,297, forward strand.
CTAACATCACTCAGCCCTCAAACTCTCATGCGTGTGATCTAACCCCATTAGCAACCAATGTCTTTTCAGGAGCAGAGCCGGCATGGTTCAGAGCGGATGGAAATTTCAATCTCCCCTCTATCATTTTCCCTATCATTACTCCATTCACCACCATTTCTCTCCATCCTGAGTCCCAAGAGGCTGAAAAGGAGGGCATCGTGCACTCTGTTCCCAACTTTAATATGAGTACAGCAAAAAAAAAAAAGAGAGAGAGAGCGAGAGAGGGGGTGTTTATACATTATTAGGGGTCTATTATAAGGCAGCTATCACATTCCGCCTCTTCTCTCCCTTTCCCTTTCATTCCCACACTCTCCTGACAGGTAGCGGGCGGGCTGCCTTGATGACTAGACTCAATCACCTGTGACAGTTTTGATTTGATGTCACTCTCTGGGTCGCTCTATTTGTTTGAGCAGTTAAGAGGTAATTGTGTGACATTGGCGGTGGAAGACGTGCTTTGGCGGCGCACCCGCTGAACCGAGGGGACGAGTCAAGGGAGTGTGGCAATAATAAATGAGGGCTATTTTCCTCAGAATGCCAAGACTCTGTGCATGTGTGTCCGTGTGTGTGTGTGTGTGTGTGTGTGTGTGTGTGTAGCTGATGGGGGGAACAAGACAGGGCGATGAGCCCCTCTACCCTGGGGGAATTCAACTGTGAGATGCACATTGAGGTCGCCTGCACCCACTCTGATCATCACTTTCACTGGTCTGAACAGAATTGTTTCTGTGCATGTTTTCTTTTTCTTTCAAAGATGAGTTTGGGTGTCACTCTGAGGAACTTCCAAGCTCTCGAAACAAGTAGTGCAGTATTGCTTGTGGGTCTTGGTGGTTGCTGAATTGATCTGCAAAAACACATTGCGTTTTTAAGGGTCAAGAGTCAAATGAAAGTGTGAGTTAAGCACATTTGCATTTTCTTTCTGCATCATCACTTTGTTAGCATTACCATGACGTTACACAAGGAACAGAATCCACGGTGAGAATAATTCAGATATCAACCAAAACCTTCCTCAGAATGTTGTATTCACTGTAATATTTAATGGCCACATTGTCATTCCAAGGTGTCCCTGCAGAGGGTAGTGAGAAATTTTTGATTTGGCAGTTTTGGGTTTTTTTTGGATACACTTCCTGATGTAGCCCCAAAGGGATTTGTGTCCCCTCCCACAACTGAACCAGGAACTTTACTTGTTAGGTGAATGCAGTGATAATGATAATAAATTATGAATGAAAAAAGCCACTTTCGTGAGTAAATAATATCTTAGTTGAGACATATAAGACATAAACATTTACTGTTACAGAAAAGTTTTCTTTTTTTTCCACATTGAGGACAGGTTATCAAAGGCGGCAATTCCAGATCAAACTTTAAGAGTAATTCGTGGTTGTTTTGCTGTTTAGCGCTAATACAGGAATCTGGAGACAAAATGTGAACTCAAAAAACAGTTTTATTGCTGGAATTCACAAGAACTAAAATATAAAACTCTAGACTAGCAAGGCATGAACCAGGAACTTGGAACTAGACACTACAGAGGAAAGATACAGTACAAAGCACGAGAGGATATATGGGGAAAATGGAAGAGTGGAAACACCCGGGTTACACAGCTGCACAGAATCTACTAACAAACCAAGGGAAGCAAAACAGAACATCACACACACAAGATGAGGGACTATCAAAATAAGACAGAAAACATAAACACAGAGACAGATACCCAGACTCAAGAAGACAACTTTATGCAGGGAAAGGGTAAACAAACACTGAGACATGACTGGCTTGACACAACTAAAGAGAGCGAAAGGGAATTAACTAAATATTACAAAACCCAGATGATTGACCAGTACCTAAACAGACTATGAAAAAAAATATAATAAACACAAAAGAAAACCAATTTACATGTTAATCAAACACAAATGATCCTAAAAATGAAGAAGAATCACTTTAATTTGTTTTTAAGTTTACTAACACCTTTAAGCTTCTGTGGTCAACATAAAATGAGAGAAACAGATACAAACCATATTCACAGAGACCCACAAATCACTCTTATAACGACAAATGCAACCATATTGGCAGCAAATGGCCTTCTGTATTCAAAGAGTCTTTGACTCTCCCTGGCTTTGAATGCCAGAGATAATCTAGAATCCGTCTTTTCTTATGTAGAAGAAGGAGACACAAATTGTGGCTGAAGATTGCAAATCTGGGAGCTTGAGATTTACTTCCCCATTTCCCCTCTTCCGAAGGCTATTCCCTAACAGCAAGAAAGCAGCACAGAAGATAATTTTACGGAGAACTTGAGGTTGGCTCGGTTCAAAAATCAAAGAATCTAACAAAGTTTTTTCTTTTCTTTTCTTTTTTCTTTCTGACCACTGTGCAGCACCGGGATAGTCTCTGATGCTGAAAGGTGCCAGCAAAAAGGCTTTCTTACTCTGCACATTGAGCTCATCCATTTGTTTGTTATCTCAATCCAGGATTTAGAGAGATACAAAGCTGATTAAACAACAAAAGCATAGGGGAAGATAAAGAACACTTAGGTAATGGGTTTAGCCTGCCTGTTTAGCACGCCAAATTCATCTCCTTTTCTCTCGGCTCAAAATGCGTTTGTTATTCTTCCCTCAATCTTTATCCAGATGGGAGAAAGGGAACAAGAAGAAGGACAGAAACAAAAATAAAAAAGTGAGGAGAAGAAGAGTCTTGGAAACCACTAGTAAAGTGCCACTAACATGCTGTTTTTGTGCAAAATATCAGTTATAAATTGGTCCAGACTTGATACAAAACAGCATTTAGCTTTGGAAACTAGCAGTAACGCTCAGCATTTTTGCATGAGGCATTTGCAGAAGGGTAAATGTGCGAACTGGGATGCCGCATGAATAAAACAAAGGTAGAATTTAGGGGAGTTAGGATATATATTTCTTTTTTATTTGGGTAAATTGTTTCTTAAGTGGTGGAAATAACTGCCTGATACAATAAGTAGAAATGCTTTCTGTGTTCTTTGGGTGGCATGTAAACCAATGGAGAGCCATTAAAGCCAGCCTTACTTTCCCCTGGTGAACCTGACTAAAAGCAATCTCAGGGCTTAGCAGTCACTCTGATAATAACACCTCTAGAGAGGTCAGTGAGCAATGAGGAGTGATAGGGAAAAAACATATTTATGCTCCTCCTGCTGCTTCCCCCTCGTGGAAGGAAGCCGTGAGAAAGGTGCTTACTTAGACGAGATAAAGAGGAAGATGAGAGGCAGCGGACTTGGATTAGCGAAGTGAGACGATCACGGCCAGAAAAGGCAGGGAAAAGGGGGGGGGGGGACAGGGAGGCCGGGAGCCGGTGTCTGGGCTGGTTGGATATGGG
>VUQG01004084.1:0-12080 GCA_015106755.1 Etia nguti
GTGCTCCGTGGGATGTTCAAGGCTTGGGAAATCTTTTTGTAGCCTAAGCCTGCTTTAAATTTCTCAATAACTTTATCCCTGACCTGTCTGGTGTGTTCTTCGGACTTCATGGTGTTGTTGCTCCCAATATTCTCTTAGACAACCTCTGAGGCCGTCACAGAGCAGCTGTATTTGTACTGACATTAGATTGCACACAGGTGCACTCTATTTAGTCTATTTAGCACTCATCGGGCAATGTCTATGGGCAACTGACTGCACTCAGACCAAAGGGGGCTGAATAATTACGCACACCCCACTTTGCAGTTATTTATTTGTAAAAAAATGTTTGGAATCATGTATGATTTTCGTTCCACTTCTCACGTGTACACCACTTTGTATTGGTCTTTCATGTGGAATTCCAATAAAATTGATTCATGTTTGTGGCTGTGATGTGACAAAATGTGGGAAAGTTCAAGGGGGCCGAATACTTTTGCAAGCCACTGTAGTTGTCTTTCTGTAATGCCCGTGACAACATAAACAAAAACAAGATACACATAAGCAAAAACAGCTTTGACTCTGTTTTCTTTTTCCATTTAAATCAGTTCAATTCAGTTTTATTTATAAAGCACTAAATCACAACAACAGTCGCCTTAAGGCGTTTTATATTGTAAAGTGAAGACCCTACAATAATACAGAGAAAACCTCAGCAATTAAATAAGCAAGCGCTTGGCAACAGTGGGAAGGAAAAACTCCTTTTTAACAGGAAGAAACCTCCGTCGGAACTGCTGTGAGTGGTTGGGGCTGAGGGGAGGAAGACAGGACAAAAAAAGAGCTGGGGAAGAGAGCCAGGAGATTAATAATCACTCATGATTAAATGCAGAGAGGTGTAAACATGCATAATGAGTGAAAACAGATGAGTGAAAAAGAAACACTCCATGGATCATGGGAAGCCCCAGCAGTCTAGACCTATTGCAGCATAACTTAAGGGAGGATTCAAGGTCATCTGATCCAGCTAAAACTATAAGCTTTATCAAAGAGGAATCTTTTAAGCTTGGTCTTAAAAGTAGAGAGGGTGTCTGTCTCCTGAATCCAAACTGGGAGCTGGTTCCATAGAAAAGGGGCCTGAAAGCTGGAGAGACTGCCTCCCATTCTACTTTTAAATACTCTAGGAACCACAAGTAAGCCTGCAGTCTGAGACCAAAGTGCTCTAATGGGTTGATATGGTACTATCAGGTCATTAAGATAATATGAGGACTGATTATCAAGGCCTTGTATATGAGAAGAATTTTAAATTTGATCCTGGATTAAACAGGGAGCCAATGAAGAGACATGACATCAGTGTCCTCACCTCTTGAGACACCTAAAAATTACCGTTCTGAAGAAAACTGTTTACTTTCATGCTGGAGTCAGATGGAGACGTGTTCATTAAATACTGGAAGTAAGATAAAAACCGAAATGCTGCCACACTGACAGATTTACTGCACTGCTCCAAGATGCATGCAGCATCTTGGAAGCAAGTCTAAATGGATCACAAGACAGAACATGCATAAAGTTTTAGAGTTGCTGTGAGGTTGTGTGTTTCACTATGTGCCAAGCCAGACTAGTTTTCTGTTAGAGGATACTGACTGAAAGGGCAAAACATCCCTTTTTTTAAATAAGCTGAGACAAAACTGAGGCTATACAATGAGAACAATAGAACAAACTTTGTAACCATCTCTCTGTCTGTGTGTTTTGTTTTTTTTGTTGTTTCCCTACAGCGTGTGAAATGCTCCTCGGATCAGACAACCTGGTCTGCAAACCATGTAAGTTCCTCAGTGTCGTCGTCATAACTAGAGCCACATGTAGGCGGACTCAGTCGGGAGCTGGTTGCACTGCCAAAGCTGGACCCAGCCCCGCCTGGCTCTTACATGAGTTTATTGTGAATTAGTTTTTGCACAAACGATTAAAGTTTTCCTGTGTTGGTGAATTGGTGAGAAACGGGGGAGGCTACAGGTGACCTTGAGTGGAAAAAAACAATGTGTTGAAATGTTGCTGTATTGTTTGAAAGGTTCTTCTTCTTGTACTTCTTTTATTGCAATATCTAAGAGGATGAGGGAGTTTAGAGTTCTTGTTTCTTGTGTTTGCAGTCTGGACACCAAAGACGCTGAACGTGTCTCAGCTCGGATCGAGCCTTCATGTGGCCTTTGATCAGGCTCCGCCCTCCTTTGGTTTCCATTTCTACTACCTGAACTACAAACTGCGACCGGACGGACCCTCCAAACTGCAGCGCTGCAAACCAGTAAGATCACCTGTGTTTAATACATTTTGACACTGATCGTTAGATAAGTTCATATTTATGAAAGTTTTCTAAAATCCCACCATGCTCGAGCAGGTTTTCAGTGACTTCACATGAGAAACGTGACAGGTTTTGTAATAAATACTCTAATAAATCTCAGTGAACAGATTCAAATGCAAAGGACTGTGTAGGCGAGTGAAAATATACTGGGTAGCAGTAGATGACAGAACCTGAGGGACTGGTATCATATTTAACCCTTTGTTATTACCATTTGCATATCTAGACGAAATAAGTTACAGCAATAATTCTTTCTGCATGCAACCCCACTTAAATATCACGAGATCAGCTGTCCCAGAGCAACGTTTCCTTTGGTGCTCTATCGATCTGACCAGCTGTTAACAACACTTCTTTAGCTGGAATATACGTCATCACGTTGTCAGCAAGAACTACCACATGGTTTTCCCACAACAGCGGCGAAATGATGTCATTTTCCGAGGAATTGTAGTATTTTTTTTCTCCAAGGCCTATCACAGATCCACTGTGGCTGCTGAAAACTGTCAAATTTGTGCCTTTGGGCATATAAGATGGACACGTAGAACTCTGAGTGCACTACTGGAAATAGTTTTTTTTGCTCTACATGCTGTGTTTCTTTAAACTCCATATGCATTTTATTTTATTTTTAGTACAGTTTATAAAAACAAGCGCTTCACAAAAATGAAGTTATGAACACACTCAAGCTAAATTTCTTGTTTACAGTTTTGAGGGACACACCCATGACAACTCTGTATCTAGAAATGTGTAAAAAATATATTTTATTGCACTTTTAGTAATGGATTTGGTTACTATGGACTTATTACATACACGTTATTAAATTTGTGATGTATCGATATACAGCAAGTTGAAATTCTCCAAAAAATGTCAGTATAGCATGTAAAAATATGAAGATAAGCTTGGGTGGACTTGTTCTGTGATATTTAAACTGGAAGAAGTTATATTGGTGACTACTGAGTACCTGTAGACCACCAGAGATTTTCTCATGAAAGATCTTAAGTTTTGTTTGGAAAGAGGGTTTAATCGTTTGAGGGGAAAAGTTTAATTAAACTGTATGGAAAATTACCAAAGATTGTTTCTTCTTCTTTGTTTTGGGAAGCGGATCAGCTTGTGGGTAAAAAAGGAACGCTGTTGTTTCCAGAGATTTATTTATTTGGATTACAGAAGAGGGTTTACTCGGTCCTTTTTCTTCTTCTTTTTTTTTGCCACTACAAAAAGAAGTGTTTTTATTGAATTCTTTACTTACTAAATACATGTTTGGACTTGTCTGAAAAGTACATTTGATAATGCTGGACATGGTTTCCTATCTGAATCTAATAGACATAGGCATCATTGGACCTTATTTTGCTTCGCTTGGTGCTTTTACAGTTGAGGGGTTCGTGGTAGAGTGTGTGATGCTCTAAAACGTGCTCTTGTGGCAGATTCACCCTGAAATAGAAAGCTAGCAGTCTGTTACAAACATGTGATTACCTCTGATTATCCAAACTATTCTCATAGTTTCTTCTAGAATTTTCTGTGAAAATGTGTGTTGTCCCTCCCCCTTCCCAGCTCTATATAATGGTCTTATTTTCACTCCGCCTTCACGTGTGGCCACTGTGGAGCGGCTGTAAACACGTTTTATTTGCGACGAATTTGATGTGGAAGCCTATAATTCGCTCCTAAATCTCATCCAACCACATCAAGAGTTTCTACCTGATCATGTCCGGACTGGAAGGTGGTGTGAAAAGCTTTTGTTCCAGTCTCGTCCTGACTGCATCCTCCTTGATCTCGCTCCAGCAGCTCTTTTCCTTTGTCTGTCTTCGCAGTATCAACACCATCAGGAGACATACAAACTGCACACAGACACACACAGACAGACACACACACACACAGAGGGGAGTTTCTCCCCTTTAAGGCATTCATTCGTGCTGCACTTTGGTTGTGAGGACTGAAAGAAGCAGTTTTTTGAAGAATGAAAAAAGGCACACCTGTCCCGTCACTATATCAGGGTTGATATTAAGGCTGCACCAACTCCCCACTGATACCGAGGGGTTAATATTGTTTATATTGAAAGCTGTTTAATATTTGTACGATAAACTGATGAATATACTGTTTCTCATATGCTTAGAAAACATTTTTAAAACTTCTTCTTTGGCCTTCAGTTGTACCTCCTCTCCTCCTGAGCAGGCTTTTATCAAAATGTGTGCTGTTGTCAGGAGGAGTTTGGGATTGAATCTGGAAGCTAAAATTTAAATGCAGATGTTGGTCTTTATTGAAAACTAAAGTGTCATGTTTGACCATTTCCAGGATGTGAATCAGCCCAGAACGACATGTATCCTCCAGGACGTCACTCCAGGGACCTACACTATAGAGGTACATGAATGTAGCACAGAGCTAAGCTTCATTTAGAGCATTCACACCTGGTTAAACTGGTTTGTGCTGGATCCTAGTCCTCACCGAAGATGATTTATAGACCAAAAATGATCAGTTTTAAACGGTACAATCTTCTCTTGTCTTCTCTTTGCTTTTTTCTCTCAGTTGAGAGATGACAGCAACACCACCAGGATGCACACTCAGCACCATGTCAGCCAGGGTGAGACGCGCACACGCACACAATATGCTGTATATAAAAGATGGGCACAGACACCTTGACATCTCACCATTTCATCTTTAGTATTGTTGGGTCTTTTGTTTGATTTACAAATACACCATTAAATAAATATTCCTACGATGACTGCACTGAAAATAATTGAGCTGAATCCACTGTGAACAGCCCACCTGTGCAACACTGCTGTTCCTGATTTAGTGACAGATTTAGTTGTAATCTATTTTTTTAAAAAGCCACTAAGGGGCTGTCATAGTGAGACATTAATGACATGTTTTCAGCGAATGCTCTGGTCTGTCCATGACTCCATATATATCATCTTACCACAGGCTGAGCACAAGGCATTGTTCACATTGAGGCAACAGACTACATCAAAATACAATGGCATGTTGGCAGTCAGAAAGGAGTTTGCCTCTTCACCAGTTGGCAGCTCATTGAGGATCTCTGATTTTTCGGATTTCTTTACTTTATAATAAAAAAATTAGCACCACCTAGTGGCTGGAGGTGTAACTACAAGCCAAAAATGGATTCTACACAGCAATCAAAGGGGTCCAAGGTGAATTTTAGTAAAATAAAGCTCAGCATCCCACTTTTCCCCTGAGTTGAAAAAAGTCTGTTGGACATCTCATTAGGATGCCTCCTGGTAGCCTCCCTTTAGAAGTTTTCCAGGCATGCTCAACTAAAAGGAAACCCTCATGTAGATCCAGAACCCACTGGAGAGATTATGTATCTGACTGGCTAGAAACAATTCAGGATTTCTCCAGGAATCAGTTCTGATTGTGGGCACACAATGAAACAGACCTAGCTAGCTCAGTCGTTGACTCTGCCCTGCCCACTATTATCATTTTTTTTGTGGGAAAGAAATACTGAAATAACAGTCCGATCTAATTGCCTCACAAATGGGTATGTGTGTTTCCATCCTCCAGTCCATTCCCCCTGGGCGGGACCTATCCGTGCCATGGCCATTACGGTGCCGCTGGTCGTCATGTCAGCATTTGCCACCCTCTTCACAGTCATGTGTCGCAAGAAGCAGCAAGGTGAAGGGAACAGTGATTCATATTTTAAGGCGCTCAGTTTCTTCCCATTTTAGCATTCTTAGTGATCATTTCACACATTTCATCTCTGCCATGTAAATGAGTTTCTTTCCTTTAGACAGCAACTGGCCCTACCTTTCTACCTTGAGAGGTGTACACTGTATATAATAATTACCCTTGTAAACCTTTGCATTACAAAGGGGGTGGGAATATATAAGTGTTACTTCTTCCCACTCCTTTTCGAGCACTTGTTGTACTAGAGACAGTATTTTCCTTGCTGTATTTATGCTCGAAATAAATGATCAGTCAATCAATCAATGTGACTGCACAACATCCCTGGTATGTTTTTGTCATTAAATTCAAATGCAGTTGCTGAATATCTGTCACCATACTTTAAATTTATGGCTGAATTTTAAAATACTCCTCTCTTCCCTCTTTTAGAAAACATCTACAGTCAGCTGGATGAGGAGAGCAGTGAGTCGTCCAATCACAGCGCAGCACTGACCACTGAGCGGCCGTGGCCCCGCCCCAAAGTCTTCATCTGCTACTCGAACAGAGACTGTCCCAAACACACCAGTGTCATCCAGAGCTTCGCCTTCTTCCTGCAGGATTTCTGCTGCTGTGAGGTGAGACGATCATGAAAAAGAAAGCTGAGAACAACTTAAAAAATTATATAGAAAACATGAAAACATCACACTGATTATTTTCACTCATGTTCAGGTTGTGTTGGACCTGTGGGAACACCTGGAGATGTGCAAAGAGGGTCAGATGTCATGGCTCAGCAGACAGCTGAGCGAAGCAAACTTCATCATCACCGTCTGTTCCAAAGGCCTGCGGTACTCGCCTTACCCTCCTGTTCTATAGAAAAATAATCAGACAATCAGATTTATTCTAATTTAGATTTCATTAGTTTGATTTGGTTTCATTTATTTTTTATGTTTAATTTTATGAGTGTGCAGTACAATTTTAATTAGTCTTTGTTTCTGAAGTTTCTTTTTTAAATTTACTTTAAGATGTTTTCTTCATATTTAATTGTTTGTGAATATTACATTTGAGGTGCTGAAAGTGCCTTCAGCCGCAGTTCCTCAAATGGCCACTAGATGCCTCTAACACTTTTTATCGAAAGTAAACATCAGAATTTGAACTTAAAAAATAAGTCAGGTGCTCAGTAGTTACTTTACAGTAAAATCTTTTACAATTGTTGAATTAAACCTTAACCCTCTGCTCCACCTCTTTTTACAGGTGTCATGTTTTCTTCATTGTGTGTTCACTTGTTTCCATCTTTCCTTTCTTTCCTTTTGTCTCTCGTCTTCTTGCCATATGCCATGTGCCTTTTCCTCTTCAAAAACAATGCAGGTTTCTAAAATAGAAAAAATGTTGAGTAAAGAGTCAACTGAAAATTTACCTTTATTCTTTTCCTTTCCAGATTGTTTTCAACCCCCTTTGTCATAACTGTTGTTTTTCTGCAGCTATTACGTGGAAAAGAAGAGCCGTCGAGGGAAGACGCCGGTGAGCCGCCGTAGTAATGGCAGCACTTCTTCGATTACTGCGGCTGGTGGGGACCTGTTCATTGTGACCGTTGCCATGATTGCTGAGAAGCTGCGACAGGCCAAGCAAAGCGAAGACAGCGGGGCTCAGGAGATGAACCGATACATGGCGGTTTACTTTGACTATTCTACAGAAAGTGACATCCCCACCATGCTGAGTCTGGCTACCAGGTAGATGCAGGAACCATGAAATACAAACTTTAATGAAAATCGTAAATACTTGCAGCCTGATAAATAATTTTATTTTTTGTTTAGGTTTAAGCTGATGGACCAGCTGCCTCAGCTCTTCAGTCGGCTCCATTCAAGTCATTCCAGTCTGACTGATCGTGAGCAGCAGCCTCTTAACGTTTCCCGGAGGAACTATTTCAGAAGCAAGTCCGGACGCTCGCTCTACGTTTCCATCTGCAACATGCACCAGTACATCAGCCAGAACCCCGACTGGTTCGAAAAGCAGCTCGCTCCTGCAGGAGCATCCTCTACCTCCCCTGACTCCTCCTCCAAACATCCATCTCTCGCTTCTGTCCAGGCTCCGAGCCTTCCGCCAAAACCTTCTTGCTCCTTGTCATCTCAGGCCGAGCAGAGGTTTGACTCTGGCTTGGTGCTGAATGAGGTGGTGGTGCGAATGCCATCACTGGAGTGTGGGGAGGGCGTGACGGGGAGGAACGTACTCCAGCTGGCCCTTGGTTCCAGCCCTGATCCCAACCTTGGCCCGAGTCCCAGTTCCACCCCTGACCCCTGTCCCAGCCCTGGTGTCTGTCCCAGTCCAGACCTGCCACACTCTTCTCTGTTCATGCTAGATCCCAATTCAAGGTAAAGGAAAGTGTGGCACACCTAATTTTTGTTTGCTTTTAATCTCACTGATATCACAGCAGGTAACATAGAACTATTGTTTATTCTGACTGCAGATGCTTTTTTTATTATCTCTTACAGGTCTGCTTCTGGAATATCTGGACTGTTATCCAAAGACTCTTCCTCTTCCTTGTCCTCCTCTGGTCCTTCCGTCCTCCAGGATGGAGTTTCCCCTGGTCAGGGACAGGCTGATGAAGGCCGCCCCACTGTTCCAGAGGTCCCCCCTCCTCGTGATTCAGGCATCTATGATTCATCTGTTCCTTCGTCAGAGCTTTCTATCCCCTTAATGGACGGACTGTCACATGACCAGGCAGACTCCTCCTCCCTGGCTGAGAGTGAATCATCTTTCTATGGTCTGAGTAAGGCCTCAACCTCAACAGATGTTTTATAAAATATAAATTTGCTGTTTTTTCTGTAGAAAAAGCAACATTTTAAATAACATTCATGTGCCAAGTTTCCCTGACTAACATCCTCGTGTGACTTTTGCACAAAGGTAAATGATTCTTAAATGAAGATGATCATGGTGCTCACACTTGGCTATGTGTCTTTCAGGTGATGAAGAGGCACCCGCTGCCACATCGCTCAGCTGTAGTGCTACCACGGTTTGCAAAGCTGAGCTGCACCACCATCATCACCTCGAGCAAAATGACGCTGTTTTCCAACCTGTGGCATCATTGTAGGGGTATGCCTTCAGCCTATCAAAAGAAGGCTAGCCCAGTGATGTCATCTTGTAAATCAATGTGCCAACATGGACCAAAAAGTTGTCTTGTGAAGAAGGCGAAGCTGGAAGAACCACAGTGGGAAACAGAAACTGAGTTCTGGAATGCTGATTTGTCATAACTATGTTAACCACTGAGTTCTAGAACACCATTCCATGGTAACTATGGTAACCACTATGTTGTGAAACACTTGACCATAGTGACCATGGTAACCTTTGAATTCTAGAATGTTGATAAATAGCTATGATAGCTATGGAACCACTGAATTCTATAACAGTATTCTTTTGTAACTGTGGTAACCACTGTGTTCTAGAACAGCAATGACTGTGATCGCTATAGTAGCCACTGTGTTCTAGAGCAGTATTTCCTGGTAATTGTGCTAATCAGTGATTGCGAGAACACTTTGGTAATTGCAGTTCTTTTTTCTTTTTTTTCCCCCACTGGAGGATTTTTGAAGGACTGGAACTCCAGATGCTGGCAGAGGTGACCATTTCAAACCAAAGATGGCCTTAGGCCACTGTGTCCTGATTGGCAGACAGAAATGTATGACTTGATGTCCAGTACCAAAACCTGATGCTGTAACAAACCAGCTGTTCCAGTACTTTTTGATGTGAAAATGCAAGATAAAGCAGAACCTGATCAGAGAGTTTACTTGCTGCCCAGGACTGTCAAAGCAGTTCTTACTTAAAGCTGCTGAATGTATAAACACCTTAAAGTCATCAGTAGGCACTTTTGGACCAAACACTTCTGGGAAACTCCCTCAGAGTAACTGCTCCACAGAAGTGCATACCATCAAGGACACACTTTTTTTCCTTTTTCTTTTTCTGTTTGCATTCACACCTTCGGTAAAAATGCTAACTTGAAGTTTGACCCACCTGGCTGCTGGCATAGCAACAGCTATCACAATTACATAATGGAGAACATGGTGGTTGGAGCCGTTTGTTTGTTGTGTGATTTTTTTCATAACAGCGATGGCATTAGAAAGGGGACAGATATAGACTTTGCAGAGGGAAGCACCAATTCTGGGCTTTTCCAGCGACCACAGCTGTCATTGCTGCAGATAACCAAAAAAATCTTCCCTATTCTGTGGCCAAACATGTTATCAAGTAAAACAAAACAGTTCAGATCTGCTTTGGTTGTGGTGATTCTTGTAATTCTGTTTCAGTCTTTTTGTTTTCTCTCTGTTTTGCTTATCAGTGTAGCAAGTCGAGAGGAAACTCTAGCAAAGATTTCACATTTCTTCTGTCACATACAGGCTGGACTTAACAGATGCTTCATTTGTCTGTCTTTCATTTTTAGTAATCTCTGGCTTACATAGGTAATGTTAACATTCCTATTTATCATGGCGATTGCATTACTCAAAAGGTTCCTCTTGTGCTTTATTTAGAGTTAAAAAAGGTCCTTTGCACTTTTAGTTCTTGCTTTATGCAAAAATACAAAAAAGGGGGGACTGCTTTGATTAATTTGTAATATTATTTTGTATTATCATGATTTAACACCAAATACTGAAAAAACTAAAGAATCAGATCAAGCTTGTTTAAGAGGTGCCTTTTTTTGTGTGTGCCCACTTGTTTCTTGAAAAACATTTACATCATAAAGAGAAACCTTCTTTAAGAGCACATCTTCTTTTGAAATACTTCCAACATAGGCATGCCTTATATTTGTTGACAAAGATTTATTGTCGGTGTAACAAAGTAACATGACCACTATTATCCGATCATAAAATCAAATATTTTGTTTAAAGAAGTGACATAAATGTTAGTAAAGCTGGCTAATGTAATGTACAATGATGGAAGACTGTCATTTATGTGAACTCAAATTATTTTGCTTTTTGAATTTTTCTTTTTAAAAATTGTTTTCTAGCTCGAGAGTGTGAGTTGCTGCTGAATGTGTGAGCGAGGATTTCTGGTTCATCTGCAGGTTTGAGTTGGCTGGAAAGGACGATGTAACATTTCCTACTTGTAAATATAACTTTTATTTTTCTCTGGAAATGTCTGATATAATTTTGTATAGTTTGACTTTTATTTTAGTAAGCTACTTGTTTTTAGAAAATGTACTGTTTTATAGTACCTTTTATATAGAAAATAAAAAATCCATATTACAAAAAGTTATTTCTATTTCCTTTCTTTTCGTGACTTCCTGCTGGGGATGATTTGGATATGAGCAAGCTTTTATTGTAGCAAAATATAATTTGGATCAAAATATGCTTTATGGCTGATAGTACTCTGTGACATGCTTCAAGCTGACTAACAGGTTTTAGTTTCTTGTGGTGAAACAAACACTCTTCCCTGATATAAAGGCCACTGGACAGCTCTATAGTTTGTGAGCTGTGAGGCATCAAGGCTTAAATAAACAGAAGCTACTAAAACTCAGAGATGGTCTACAAACAGCCTGCTTTTATTTTCAGAATAAAAGCTTAAAGCTGGCATGGTTTAGAGATGATTAACAATTCATTTAACAATGCAGTGGGCTACATATACTTAGCTTGGAGGAAACAAAGTATCCATTCTATTGCACTAATATCAGTCCGATACCAATAGCAACATTGCTATCGATAATACAAACATTTGGATTATTCTGCCCACCTCTAGTTTCAACTCTTGGATATTTATGAGGTCATAGAGAGCAGATATAATATGGTCATCTCTGGTACAGAAGCTACACCCACCTGCTGCTTAAACCTTCTTTTTTGTGAGTGTCATCCAGTCAGGAGAAAATTGGTCTAAAGGTGGAGGAACTAAAACTGCTTGTTTGAGAGGATTTGCGGTGCTCTAACCAAGGAGGAGAGCTTTTTTGACTGAATCATGCAAAGCTACTCTAGAACAAAAATAAGCCCGATCTGGAAATGCATAACACAACTCTGTTAAACTATTTGTTCTTGACAGTCTTTGTTTTTTTGTTGTTTTTTTCCTCAATGCATGCTAAAACACATTTAATATGTTAATGTACTCGTTGTAATATCTCATTTTATCTTCAAAGTAAGTCAACCAATGCTTTTATTTTGAAGGCGAGGTTGGAAGGAAGACGCTGCTCCGACTCGGC